>VDFB02075321.1:44483035-44632500 GCA_007258455.2 Sequoia sempervirens | reverse complement strand
TTAGATTAGATTAGGTGATTATTAGTTGATTTTGACCTATTTGACTTGAATATTTGGATTTATTTAAATCAAAAAGGGATGAAATATGAATTTTGAGATTTAATCAAATAAAGTTTTGTTTATTTAATTAAAAGGTTGATATTTGATTTATTTAATTTAAATGAACAACCTTAGGAATGAATTTAATGAGTTCAATTTACCTGATGAATGGATGAAGGTGAACTTATTTAATGATTGAATGAATATGTATTAATTAAGTGCATGATGCTAATTTTGCAAGTCTACAACTATAATTCAAATTTTTAGCAGGAATTTATTCTCCTAGATCTAATGTTGACTTGTAGTGTTGTAATTTCAAGAAATTTGGCATAAACAAGTATAAATACAAGGTTATTTCACTCACTTTTCACCTAACAAGACCTAGAAATTTTTATCAGCAACTATTCTAGCAAGTTTATGATCAAGAGAGTTTTGAAGAGTATTCACTTGAGTCTTATCAAGCATTTTAGAGCATTATTCAAGATTCAACCATCATGTCAAAGTCTTAACGCATCATGTGTATTTTTGAGATAACATTTGTGATGTAGGGTATTATGATTCAAGCAAGCATTCAAGTCAAGATCCATAACATACAATCAAAATTCAAGATCCACATTCATGCTAGCCATTTCATACAATATTGCAGCCTTTTATTCAAAGGTTCGATGATTTCCAACACTGCATATTTGTTCATTCAACAAGTTTTCAAAGTTTCAAAGTTGCTAAAGTTGTCACCTTTCTTGCAAGATCATAGAAAGTCACCTATAGAGTAGAATTCAACGTTTCAAACTCAAAGATCTAATAGGGGAGAAGCTACAAAAGATCACTAGAAGATACCAGAGTTTCAGAGAAACCCTAATACTTGGACTAAATCACCACCTTGGGCATATGAGTCTTAGTATGCCACTTTTTAGACATTTTCTATAGATCTTGGTTCAACAGTTTCAAATTTTACATTCAACCTTAAACCTTAAACTAGGACTAAATTACCTAGCTTGGCTTATGAGTCCCAGTGTTCATCAAAAGTCACAATTTTAGGATTGCAGACCTTGGTTCAAGCATTTTCAATTTCCTAGGTGCCCCTCTATTCATTCTCAATTTATTACTCTGATTTTTTAAGTTTCATATTCTAGGCCTTATTGTTAGATTTACATATTACATTCATCTCCTTCTTTCTAAGCAGTTGCTTAATGGTGAACCCTCTTTGTTTAATCATACCCAAGGATACCTCATAGTAGATCTCCCCCTTCCTAATTCAATCAATAGATTGAGATCTCTAGGGTTTCCTTGAATGAACAAAAGAAAAATATGAGTGATCCCTTTTCCCTTTGTATTCCATCTCCTAAAAGATAGTGAACCCCTATTTCCTAGTGTTCATTAAGTAAAACAAAACAACAGGGTCCAAGGTGTTGATTTCCAATGGGAATTGTAGGGGTAGTGGTGTTATGATCAGTCTCCAAGTGGGAGATGGTATGGAGTGGAGTTTGACCAGTCTCTAAGTGGGAGATTGTTGTGTTATGGAGACCAATCAGACTCGAACACAAAATATTCATATTATTTTACACTAAATAATTTGATGCACTTATTAAATATTTATGTTGCACTTGTATCTCAAAGGATGATTGCAAACAGATGGTAAATTCTATAAGTGATCAGTTACAATTATATAATATAAAATTAAAAGGCATATTAAAATTTCAAATGTAACCACCCAAAAGGAGAGTGTTATTGGGTGCATGAGGCACAACCAATGGGAACACTTCATTTGTTACTAATGGGACATATGTGGGAGCATATACAAACACTCGGTGATGATTTTTGAGGGAAATAGGTCATGAAAAATGTTAGCAGACACTTACAGTTTTGTGGCTGGAAAAATGTAGGAAGCAGTGTAGGTACACACAACAAAGGTATCTAAAAACAACAGTGGTAAAATGTGGAGAAAAATGTTGTTGTAGATTATAGTGGTTGTTGCAATCTTTTTAAAGGTTATTTACTAGAATTTTAATATATATTGGACTTTTTGTTTGTGGATGTAGCTTGATTTTTGGTGAACCATGTTACATCTTTGTGTTGTCTTCTTGCAGCTATATTTTTATATGTATTCTATTTTTCTATTTTATTGATTAAATCTGTATGTAAGTAATAGAAAACTACTTTCTAACCCTAACAATGTTGGATATTACCTTCACTCAACATGAATTGCCTCTAATTAAATTTGAAAAAAATCATGAAGCTCTAATGATATGTGTTTCCATTAATAAAACTAGGATTAGACATGTACACTTATTGATAATGGATTAGGTCTTAATGTTTGTAGCATTTATCTTCTAGATAAACTTTGTGTGGATAAGAATCTTATAGAACCTAATGATCTTTATATGAAAGGATTTCATAATGTTACCATGAAACCATTAGGGAAAATCATAGTACTCAATAAGGTAGGACCAATGGTTTTGCATACCCCTATCCATATAATGTTGAGACCTCTTTAATATAATATTCTCCTAGGTAGACCATAAATTCATCCCATGAAAGGATTCCCCATGAAATCTTTGTCAAGGGATGAAATATGAATATAATTACAACATATATATGGTAAAAGTGGATGAAAAATATAGCTCTTATAAATAAAAGTTGAATATAACATTTCCAACTCACTTAATATTTTTATTCCATCTTAAAAATTTGAGACATTATTTGTGTATTCCTTTAATGTGTACTTCATTGATTTTCCATTAAGTTCTTTGTGTTTGAGTGAATATTTTCTTATTGTATATGCATGTTTGTCTTAACATTATGGATTGATGAGATCCTAAGCTAGGGGCTTGCACATCCCTCAACTTGGTGTCATCCTATCTCTTCACTATTTTGATATGGATACGTATTCCTTTAGTGTTATTATGAATTTAAGATCATACTCTCACTAAAGTGGGGGCTAAATGTAGTGTGAAAAATTATCAATCTTGACAATTTCACACAATGTTGACACCCTATTTTTCTTATAACATTAATTATAATAACAATTTACTCATTTTTGGACTAGATTAATAAAACATATTTAAATTTGAACCATAGGGAAATAGGGTGTCCACCTTTTAGGAGATGGACAACTTTGGGGACCTATTTCACACTTTAGTGCATTAAGAAACCAAGGTCCATCAACCAAGTGACTCAATTGAGGGAAAGGATTAGGGGGTTTCTATGGTGTCATTAAACAAAGGGGTTCACCATTAAACTTAAAGTGAAATCTCTAGTCCAAGTTTAGGGTTTTTGGGTAGAATTTAGAATCTCTTGGTGACTTATTAGAATCCAATGAAAGATGCCAAAAGGGTTATACAAGGACTCATACACCCAAGGTGGTGATTTAGTACCATTACTAGTGTTTGTCCAATATTTCTATAGCCTCTAGTGATCTTCTATAACTTTCATCTTGTCTGATCTTTAGGTCTAAAAAGTATAAATTGTATCTATAGGTGAGTTTCCATGAAGATGACAAATTTGACAACTTTTTCTTCAAAGTATCTTTAAGTTCTAATTCACATAGATTTGTAAACACACATCAATAAAGAAAAAAGTTTTGTTATGGAATAGGGATTTTCCTTGGTCAAAATCATTTTTGGTAATTAAACCTTGAAATGAAATAGAAAAGCATGAAGGAATGATGAATGAAAAAATACATGATGTTGTAACTCACCAAACCCTTTACATGAAGGTTGCAAAGTTTTGTGAAATGGCTCCAAATGGTGTGGATCTTGATTCTTGATTACTGATATGAGATCATTTATTTGAATGCTTGCTTGAATTATAAAAACCTACATCACAAATATTATCTCACAAACACACATGATGCATGAAGACTTTGACATGATGGTTGAATCTTGAATGCTGCTCCAAATGCCTGATAATTCAAACTTGAATCCTCTTGTAATCACTTTGATCATAAACATTTTTGTAATACTTGAATACTTGAAAGCTTGGAGGACTTGAAAAATTTCTAAGAGAAAATATGTGAAATAATCTTATATTTATACTTGTTTATGCTAAATTTCTTAAAATTACAACACTACAAGCTGATATCAGATCTAAGATAATAAAATCCTGCTAAGAGTTTGAATTAAAATAGGTCCAAGCTAAAGTGAGACTCATACACCCAAGGTAGCATATGTGTCCGAGTGGCTCAAACATGGGACAAAAACTCCAAGAAGTGTTAAGTTCAATGTAATATTTAAAATTAGGTCCCAAAACCTAGGTGGGACGTATACACCCAAGGTGGCGTATGAGTTCCAGATCACTAGATCTGGAACACATAACCCAAAACATTAAATTATGATTTTTCATTTGTTAAATGTAAGGATTTTCCTTTGGAAAATATATTTCATCAGTCTTGTGGATACAAAATACGGCCAATTACAACATAATGAAGTCCTGTTTTAATAGGGAGGGCCCAAAAGAGTGTGAAAATATAAAGGGATACATTTTTCTACTCTACAAAATTATTATTATCCCAAAAAAAATTTTCCAAAAAGCAACAACCATGGGTGTGTGGCACCTTAAACCAAAAATAAATTTGTGAATATTTGAAATTTTCATTGGTAACCTTTTTATTATTTTAAAATGATCCTAATTCAACCTCTAGCAAAAAATAATTAATTAAAATTCATATATAAGCATGTTTTCCTATCATTTGGAACATTAGAAATCATTTTTAGAGAGGGAGATCAATTTGAACACAATTATGGAGAAGTTTTCATTTACATACTAGCTTCAAAAATCTATTGTTTATGTGAGCTAAAATTGTGTTGGCCTATCAAGCAATCAAGGCATCCATCAATCAACTTTTTTATTGCATTTCTTTGTCGAGTGCTTTCATATCAAGCTAACAATATCATTTATCATTTATCAATTTTGGTCAATTATTATTTTTTTAGCCTTTGAGTGACCTAGGGAATGTCCTCTTGAGCAATCCCCTATAAAACATACCATTTCCCTTTCTTTTCATTTGTGCAAGTCAGATCCATAGGTTTTAGGAGGTCACAATCTTAGAAAAGAGCATAGACCTTAATCCAAATTTTGAATCTTTTAAATTTAGAAAAGGAGTTTAGGGAACATCACACCCTAGACCAACCAATTCAAGCTCAAATTCACATTGTAGATTCCTTGTTGTTGTACTAAATTATAGTTTTAGATCTAGGGTTACATGTCAAATAGGCTTGATAAATCACATGTCAAATTTATTATTTTCACAACTCAATACAACATTAACCCTATGAGGTTATCTCTCCCTTCTGACATCAAGTCAATCATCAAACCCTAGTTGGTTTATGTTTTAATATTGAGTCAAGTTAAAAGGAGATAATCCTAGTTAACCTAATTAAATATAGGAGCACTTTTACTACTTAAAAAATGAAAATGTTAAACTCACCTTCTAATAGAATCTCTTCTTAAGACTTGTATGCCATTAATAAAATGTTAGACATAAGATTGGTCTTTAATGTAATATAAATGATTATTTTTCTTAAGATTAAAACTTCACACAAAAATATAATGACTTTCCACATTATTTGTATATAAAATCCATTTTATACATAAATGGTTTTGATTATGTACTTATTTTATGAGATAAAAGAATATATAAATTATATAATTGATTAGCTTTAACCATTATAAAACATTTAGATGTTTATTTTTATTTTTTTGTAAAATTTTAAAAAATTTATGATAATAGCAAGGTAATTATTCTTGATTTTTTTTCTTATATTATAAAAATTTATGTGTGTTGTTATAAACCTTTATATTAATTTGAACTTAATTTGGATATATTTATTGCATTTTTATAACAATAATTATCATTACAATTTTATTTTTAATATTAAACAAATTGTTTCTAAAAATTCAGAGGTTATATTTATTAAACTAATGTGCATGTTGTTCTAGCTACTAAAAATTAAGAGCTTATATTTATTACATTTAGGCGCATGACTAAAAATTAGATAAACAAATATAAGACCCATGACTAAAAGTGAAATATTTTATTTGCTTAATCCATATACACATTATTGTAGTCATATTTGGTTGTTGAAAAACTTATACTAACTAAATATAATTTGTTTATTTAATTAATATTTATTAATATATTATTTTATTTTAGAGAGTTCAATTATCCTTAGAGGAAGTGCCCACGTCAACCTCTTTGGCTCATTTTCTTGTCCAATATCTTCCTTTTCTATAATGAATCTTGCTCGTCTTACGTGTTATGGAATGTTCAATCTACCCCTTGGCCCATCTCATGATTGAGCTTATAATCATTTCTTTGTGAACCTCAAGATTGGTCTTGTTACTACCTTGAGGACTATAGCCGCCTCCTCAGCTGAATCTAGGAGTGATATTTTCTTATATTCCATTTCATTATATTCCTAATCTTATATAAACAAGAGCTGCAGGGCAGCAAAGTTCCGGCCAAAAAGTTATAAAATAGTTATGTTTTAATTAGTTGTGTTTGATAAGTTTTAGCAACAATGGTCATAAAAAAAAAAACAAATAATAGTTATAGTTATAACTCATTGCCACAAAAATGAAATTTACTTATTTATGTGAAGACTAAATACAATTCTTATCTCTGTCTAAAGAAATTTCAATTGAATAGAGAAATAAATATAATTTTGTGTAAAGACTAAATAGAATTATTACTCCATCTAAAGAAAGTTTAAATTGAATGGAGAGATGAATTTAAGCTCAAGGTCTTATTGATTTCTCATTATTTGCAATTATTTAAATGGATTCTTGACTAAAAAAATTGGTTACTAAATAAGTCTATAAATGAATGACCCATACTTGCTATTGACATTTGCAATAACAGTCATAACAATGACAGTTGGAACCAGCTCAATATGTACAAGTGGGTCCAATTCTGTCATATCCCACACTTGCTTCATTCCAAACACAACATCACCCCCCACAGACCAAACATACAGTACACAGGTCCTTACATTTCACAAATCACATAGAGCAGGTTTCCAGATTTGTTCATTAACAATCAACAAGAGGAATAACCTTTTCCAATATCACTTAGTACTTAAAACACAATCAACACTTTTAATGCATTACTTAACTTAACCTTGAGTTAGGGCATTCTCATGTAAATAACCCATCAATGTGTATTGGCTTTTGTGGTTGATATGATCTAAAAGCGTGTTTTGTGTGGTGCGTGCAGAACTTAGGTTATAATAATAAACTATTGTTCGGATGTTTGTATGTTAGTAATTTTTATTGTGATGTTAGTGTTAATATGTTAAGTGGGTAATTGGAAGTTATCTTAGCATAATTTTGTGTTCCTGGGAATTCCCTGATCCTGAGAGTGGTATCAGAGCACTGAAATGTTAATTTCACAATGATGTTTTAATAATAGCTAATGGTTGCCCCGTAAGAAAGCCATTCTTCACTTAAGATTTTAGGGAAAGTTTCAAGTGGAAGTCATTAATGTCTTGTTACCCCACAAACTAGTGCCCAAAGTAGACTTCGTAATTTTTGTAGCACATGGATTCTTGTCACCCCACAATGTAGTGACCAAATGAATACAACGACCAGGCAGCAGACATTAACAAACCAAAACTCCAAACATTACCTGTGATTCTAACTGGACAAATCCTGTTTCTCCTCGAAAAATGAAGAAACCTTAAAAAAAATACCCAAAACCCTTGTATGAAAGCACTTATTACATTATGAAGTTGGTCAAAGGAAGCCCTCTCAAAACAACTGACCAGAGTGGAGCCAAATCCTTCTGCACAACAATGTCGTCATCCAAGAAGAGGATTTTATCCAGCTTTGGATAAATTTGTGGTAAATAGAATCGAAGATGGTTTAACATAGAGAGGTATTTTGGATTTGGTTACTTCAAATTGGAAAATCCTGCTGCAAGAGTAGTTGGATTTTCTACCTTAAAGTAGTATTCTTTCATTGCTGCAGATTCAAGCAGCCTAAGAATTGGACAATAAGAAGAATTAAGCCATTTGAAATCATCAATATTTTCAACATGTAATACAGCTTTGCCTGGAGGGTTATTCAAAAACCACATTTTCATAGCCCCAAAATTCAATCTATCTGTAACTAGATGAAATACATGTTTTTCAGGTTCCTGACAACAAGGAATATGTAGGATCAGTGTCAATAATGTTGATAACTGATGCTAGACAGTCAGTTGTTTCTCAGTTCTACCGACTTTGAAACATGCACAATTTTAAGTTATAGTATTTTAATAGTTTTGCATGCTGTATATTTAATCAGTCTGTTAAGAGTTAAGACAATTAGTTTCATTCTTGATAACTGTTAATAACTTGGCTTTCACTGCCAAATTGGACGCATAGAGTAATGCATGTATTTTGTATGGATAGATCTTTAGTTGTAGCTGAGTTCTTCAAGCTGTTTTGAGACACTGCATTCTACGCAGTAATGTAATTCTTTTTTATATATAAGCATCAATAAAGATACAATTAAATTGTCTGCAAAATACAGAACTGTGCATGATTCGTATGCTTCGTTAATTGTTCTGCTTTCTTTTTCTGCTGTTATCTTTTATAGCCTTCTGATCAGGAATAAGGCTCTGTTTTAGATTCTACAAATAATTGTAGGATTCCCAACACACAGGATATCAATAGGCTAGCATTATTACCTTTGCATTTAGTATTGTTGAATTAACCACCATAGATACAGCTGGCACACTGTCAGAGAATAATGCATAATGATAGAGGTTAGGGTCTTCCAGCTTGTCTTGGTTTAGAAACTCTCGCTCTTCAAGTGGAAGGAAGTAGTAGTCAATCGTCAATCGCATTGACAAATAGTTCTCACCTTTTGGAATAGTTTTTGCCGCAAGTTGACTTAAGAATGTACTCTGCTTTTTCAATGTTCTTACTTGCTCCTCTGCAGACTGAAGCATGGCTTGCAACTTTTTGGTTACAGTAGCACAATCATATGATTTTTCTCTGCCTCTAGAAAGGACCTGACCCATTGCCTTGATTTTTTCAGGTGCACTGAAAAAGTGTGTTACTTATTAAAGACCAATAAATATCTAAATCTCAATTCCCCGAAAGTTAGATAGTCCTGCATAATAAAATCAAACTCAATGGAAAATATGTTTTCTACTGTTGTAGACCTGAAATCTATTGTTACCTGTGATGCAGTTCTAAATCTAAACGTGCTTCACCCAGTGCACGTTGGATTTCCTTACTTCGCTTCATCAACTCATCATAAATAGCAAGGCTATTCCTAGACCGTGCAATGCTTACATATACCCGAGCCATAAGAATTTGATCTCTAATCGATTTAATTATGGAATCTAAATTGTCATTCTCATACTCACGTCTCCAAATGCTGTTTTTTCCCAGATATGTTGAATCCACTGCTTTAAATCTTATAATAGCTGAGTTTTCAAGGTTAATTATTTCTTCTTCATCCTGACGAATGAGCTCATTCACTCTTTTCTCTCTTCTTTGCTGTCGCAGTTTCTGCACACAAAGAACTTCCAGTAATTAAAATAAAGGGACATGCATCCAAAACAGAATCCAATGTGGACAAGTTTGAACAGATTTATAAAAAAACAATCCCACAAGAAAAATGTAAGCGCAAACCAAAAGTGGCTGAGCGATTTAGATTTTCACTTTCGAAAGAGAACTACAAAGGTCAAAACCTTGGACGAACAATGTTTAATATTTTAATATGTAAGTCACATCTTGCATGGAAACTATATAACAGAAAAAGGGCAGAATAATATTATTTACCTGTCGCTGAGGCTTTGCTGGACTGTCTCCAATTGAATAGTCTGCATTAACCATTATTCTTGATTAAGCCTAACTTGATGTACAATAAAGAAGCAACTGACAACAATACGAAACCCACCATAGAGTCAACCAATACAATAAGTAACTTGAAAATGTTATATCGAAGTTACTACCAATAGCATTAGCCAATGATTCATCGTTTAGTGTATTTTCCTGCTCTAGTGGGTTCTGTATAACAACCTCTGGATTTTGTTCCACTTCCTTCTTCGAGTAGACACCACTTTGTCCAGAGATGGTATCTTGTTCGTCATGTTCAGTTCTTTGTCTCTGCTATTGGTAAATGGTCAGATACAAATATTGTCCCTATTGGCATCAATCATGAGCCTTTACATTATGCTAACTATTCCCAAATGATCAAAAGTGCAGTTGTTCGAGGTAATAGTAAAAGAGATCGCATTACAATCTTCAACACTCTAATACCTGAAAAGATTTTGTCTCCCCAATGTTTATTAGATCAGTTGGCTTCTCCCATGCCCATGAAGAAGACAAATCTTTTTGGCTAACACGATTTAGGTTCAATGGTCCAGAGTCATCATCGGTATGTGCTTTAATGACCTCAATCACCTGTTCAACAAATAGAATTTCTTAGTGTATGACCTTACATAGGATTACAACTACAAATAACAAGATAAATTTGTATACTCACCTTATTGGGAAAGAGATCTTCTATCTATTCTTTGACAGTCAGCTTCTAACAGTCTCAAAACATTTTAAATTCAAACCATTAGGATTAACCCCACTAATGAGAAAAAATTGGCACACACTGACCCATTACGTTTTCAGACAACAACAGAAGACCCGTTTCATTGAAACAGAAATAAAATACTTGCAGAGTATTTTATGTCTGTTGCTATACTAATAACACCACATTAAGCAAAGATGAAAAGATAAATTATAAAGAAATGCTTGAATCATTTCCTTTCACATTGGCACAATTTATCAGTTAAGTAAACCTCGTAATTTATTCTAACTAAAAACTGGTCTGTAGTGAGGCTTGTTTAGGGTTTCAGGAAGGGGAAATACAAATTTATTTTGATGATTAACAAATAGTATTAAAGAAAACATTAAAAATATGACAAGTAGTTACCACCAAAAGAAACACAGAGAGAATAACACATAATGAGGCTCATTTAGGGTTTCAGAAAGCTGCAAATAAGTTGTTCAGTGATTTACACATAGAAATAGAACAATCTAATAATAAGTGTAACCTTTAAAAATAAAAAGACTTCCCTTTGATATGTTTCAGAAAGAGGAAATACATTTGTCATGACGATAACAGAAAGAATTATAGAAAACATTAAAAATATTACAAAGAGTTACCACTAAATGAAACACTGAGATAATATAATGAGAAAAAAATAAAGCATACTGTGGCTTGTTTAGGGTTTTTAGAAAGGGGCAAAGGATTGCAAATAGAAATTAATGACAATAGATAAACCCAAGAACTCTACAAAATGTAGGCTAGCCCCCATACGAATCTTCTAATTGCTGCAGAATATCATAATGATTCAGGGTCATGAACAGTTCAATTCTCGCAACAATGATAAATATAGTGAAACTCATTGAGAATTTAAACCAAAAAAAAAAGGATTAACAGGAAAAAAAAATAGAAAAAGATAAAACCGGGGGAAAAACAAGGGAAAATCAATGATGACCTCTGAGGAAGCGTTACTCTCTTATATCTTCTCAAACAACTAGCCATCCATCTCAAGGCAACCGTAGAATCAGTGGCTTTTTCCCTTGGAAATCTGCAAACACACCTAGCCATTTCCTTCCTCAAACTTGTTTAGTTCAGAATGAAGGATAGTAGTCAAAGTGTATAGGAAATGTCAGTGGCTTTTTCCCTTGGAAATCTGCAAACACACCTAGCCATTTCCTTCCTCGAACTTGTTTAGTTCAGAATGAAGGATAGTAGTCAAAGTGTATAGGAAATGTAGACATTACTAGGCGTGAGAACGTGTGATGAAAAGAATCAGTGTGCAATCGTATATTCACTCAAGGATAAGGACAGTAGCCAAGTAACGTATGATGAAATTAAAGGGGATTGTTGGAAGTAATTTCTCCCAAGGATAAGGTGTGACTCATTCCACTTATCAAGATAAGATATGGAATCTGACTCACTCCACATAAGATAAGGAATCTGACTCACTCACCACTTTACCATATTTTATATGTTAATGTTGTTACTTTCCACATAAAAGTTCTTATCTTATCTTCACCACCTTGAGCACTATCTACAATGATGAACTACCTTTCTGCAACTATAAATAAGGTTTCCTAGAGTTGTAGAGATTATCAAATAGTAATCTGATCACAAATATTAGAACTTTCCAGAATTATGTATCTGTCTATGTAATCTTGATTAGTCTTGGTGAATATACGATTACAACAGCAATATGATAGTTTATATGATGTTGCAGTAGCAACCTGGTCATTAGATAAATTTTGTTATGCTCAATATAGATTATTATTATGCTTATGTCAATTGTAGTTGTTTATTCTGTTTGTTGTATCTCCCTCCAATCCTTCAAATTGGTATCAGAGCTTGGATAACAGCAAAGGGAGATGAGGTTTGTTTTTTTGCAGATTGTAGTCAGAGAAGACATTCTTGAAACTCTCACTACCATATCACAGATATAAAGTTGTTCAAAGGAACTGATCCAGAAGAGATCGTGACTGAGAAGGTTCTACACAACCACTATCTGATGGTAGCCAAACAAAGTGTAGTAAATCAAAAGGAGGAGATCGTTTTCATCACAAATCGAAAGCAAGTTGAAGATTGTGCTTGCAGTGGTGCCAAGTTTATGGGAGCTAGTCACCAAAAAGAAGTTGTAGTTGTTGTTTTTGTGGTGCACCAAGGTCAAAAATAAGAAGGCTTGTTTTCCAAAGAGAGGTGTTTAAAGTAGTGAAAGGATAAGAGAAGTTATCAATGGATCAAAAAAGTATGGTCGAATGCCGCAACATTCTAGATTTGTTTAAGCATGTTTGAGAATAGCAAATCCTAGTAGGATTCCCGAGCACCTGCAGTGTGACCCTATGGGAGGTGTTGAGAAAAGAAAAAATATTTCACACCTGAACTGACAATGGAATGGTCACCAAGAAGATCATAGCTTGTAGTTAGAGCATCCCAACAAAAACATGGGATTTCCTAGGTTTGATCTGTAGTATTTGAAGATTTTAGATGTTCAAACACCAATGAAAGAAAATTGTGAAAGAGTGAAGAAATGTGAAGTTGCAAAGATAGAAATTTGAGCATTGTGAATGTTGTGTTTGAAATTAAAGGGGAGTGTTGGAAGTAATTTCTCCCAAGGATAAGGTGTGACTCATTCCAATTATCAAGATAAGATATGCAATTTCACTCACTCCACTTATCAAGATAAGATATGGAATATGACTCACTCCACATAAGATAAGGAATCTGACTCACTCACCACTTTACCATATTTTATATGTTAATGTTGTTACTTTCCACATAAGAAGTTCTTATCTTATCTTCACCACCTTGAGCACTATCTACAGTGATGAACTACCTTTCTACAACTATAAATAAGGTTTCCTAGAGTTGTAGAGATTATCAGATAGTAATCTGATCATAGATATTAGAACTCTGCAGAATTTTGTATATGTCTATGTAATCATGATTAGTCTTGGTGAATATAAGACTGCAGCAGCAATATGATATTTTATATGATGTTGTAGTAGCAACCTGGTCATTAGTTAAATTCTGTTATGCTCAATATAGATTCTTATTATGCTTCCATATGTTGTAGTTGTTTATTCTGTTTGTTGTATCTCCCTCTGATCCTTCATATAGTTCCCTTGGCAGGAACTAATAAATTAAGACTAAAATCGTTGAGACACATGAAAAATAAGCCAAAACCCTAGCATCATATAAATTTTTGCCTTAGTAAGCTAAGCAGCATCAAGATATTGGAACAAAGTTGTGGTGTATTTGTCAGGGTTAGTTTTACTTTTTTCAACTTGAACTGGTGTTTAACTATTAGTTTTTTTTCTCTTATAAGCTTTCTAATACTAGGGTTTGTTGGAATATTAACCCTAACTACTGCCGTCCCCACCAACCGCCGCCCGCTATATCGCAATCAATAAAATAGTCATTGCGATTCCGCGGGAGTCTTCGGTAAAGTTTTTGTTTTATATCAACCGCCTGACGTCACTCCAGCCAATGCCCGCTATATCGCAATCAATAAAATATCCATCGCGATACCGCGGGGAACTATGGAGAAAGCCGCCACCGCCAAAGGAAATATCGGGATGCGAAATATTTAATATTTAAGTTTGAATTTTATGAAAAGGACATTGTATTAAATGTATTTTGACGGGGGAAAAATAAGTTAGGTGAATTTGAAAAATTGTATTCGTTTCCTCTCATCCGTGAAATTTCTTAACGTGACTTTTTACCTGAGCATATATTTTGTAATTGTAATTTTTTTTGAACAAGTGAATGAGAATGAACAGAAGAATGTGAATGTGAAGAAACAAAAAATTACGAGCAGCAGCTCTGTGTGTTTGAAAAATAATTTTTTATGTTTTTAAATTTTTACTGTGTGTGAAAATTTTATTTCCTCTGCCTCCTGCCTTCACGTGGTATCAGAGCAAGTTCGACTATCAGAGCTTAGTTCCATTATCAGAGCAAGTTTGAATATCAGAGCAAGTTCGAGTATCAGAGCAAAGCAGATTATCTGGGTAAATTTCAAAAATGGCAGCAAGCGCAATCTTGACAAACCCACAAATTCCACAGTTTAATGGGAAGAATTATGAGTACTGGTCAATTACAATGAAAGCACTATTTAGCTCACAAGATATATGGGATTTAGTAGAGAATGGATTTGCAGAGCCAGCAGATGCAGTAGCATACAATGCTTTAACACAAGCAGAGAAAGACTTATTGAAGGACACAAGGAAGAAAGATTCAAAGGCTTTATTTTATCTGTTTCAAGCTGTACATGAGAGCATTTTTCCAAGGATTTCAGCAGCAACAAAGTCCAAACAAGCATGGGACATACTTCAAACAGCCTATCAAGGCATGGAAAAAGTTAAAACAGCAAAGCTACAAATGCTGAGAAGAGATTTTGAAACAATATGTATGAAGGACAATGAATCTGTAGATTCATTCTACACCCAAGTCATTGGGGTGGTTAATCAAATTAGGTCTCATGGAGAAAATCTGGAAGATACCAGAGTTGTTGAAAAGATTTTAAGGAGTTTTCCCACAAAATTTCTACCGGTTGTAGTTGTTATAGAGGAGACAAAGGATCTCTCACAGTTCTCAGTTGATGAGCTGTATGCATCTCTAATTTCTCATGAACAAAGGTTGAAAAGGTCAGCAGATACATCACTGGAGCATGCTTTCAAAACTCAGGCTTCAGTCAGTCAAGGAAGAGGCAGAGGTAGATCAAGAGGAAGAGGAAGAAACTCTTATAGAGGTGAAAGATACAGTTTATCAAACTCAAGTGGAAGAGGCAGCAATCAAGGCTCAAGCCAAAACTCAACACAGAATCAGTCACAAAATCAAAGGTATGATAAATCTCAAGTCCAATGTCACTATTGTAAAAAATATGGGCATTATATGAATGAGTGTAGAAAGAAGCAGTATGATAACAATAGACAAAATGCAAATTTTTCAAGAGAAGGTCAAAATCAGGATTCAGATAAGAGAACAATGTTTTTAGCTTGTAATGTTGCTCAAGCAAATGAAAAAGATGTATGGTTTTTAGATTCAGGCTGTAGCAATCATATGACAGGGAATCTAGAAATGTTTTCAAGTTTAAATGAGAATGTAAAGTCTGATGTTACATTGGGTAATGACAACAAAGTGTCAGTCCAAAGGAAAAGGAGATGTCAATATTCTAACTAAACAGGGGGAGAAAAAGTATATTTCAGATGTGTATTTTGTGCCTGGTCTGAAACATAACTTAATGAGTGTAGGGCAACTAGTTCAAAAAGGGTATAGAGTAACCTTCAAGAATGGTCTGTGCACAATTTTAGACAAATACCCAAGCAACCAGCTTATTGCAAAAGTCAGAATGACAAACAACAGAATGTTTCCCTTAAAGATAAGGCCAGATTTGAATATAAATTATGCTCAAGCACAACACTTAATGAATTCACAAATGGGTAGAGAAGAAACTACAGCAGTAGTGCAGACAATCTTTCAAGCTGAGATAAAAGATGAAAACTGGTTATGGCACCTGAGATTTGGTCATCTCAACTTTGGAGGTTTAAATTTACTTCATAGGAAAGGCATGGTCAAGGGACTACCTTTAATAGAAAAACCAGAAAGGGTATGTGAAGGGTGCATATTAGGAAAACAACATAGAGAATCATTTCCTGCAGGAAAGTCAACTAGAGCAAAAGCCCCTTTGGAAATTATACATTCAGATTTGTGTGGACCTATGCAAACACCTTCAATAGGTGGTAGTTTTTATTTTCTGACATTCATTGATGATTATTCAAGAAAAACATGGGTCTATTTTCTAAAGCAGAAAAATGAAGTGTTTGATCTGTTTCGTCAGTTCAAGAATTTGGTTGAAAAACAGAGTGGTTATTATATTAAAGTGTTGAGAACAGATAGAGGTGGTGAATATATCTCAAGAGAATTTTTTAATTTTTGCAAAGATCATGGAATTCACAAGCAATTCACAACTAGATACACACCTCAACAAAATGGAGTAGCTGAAAGGAAAAACAGAACAATCATGGAAATGGCTAGATGTATGTTGAAAGCCAAACATTTGTCAAATGAATATTGGGCAGAAGCAATTTCTTGTGCAGCCTATATAATAAATAGGTGTCCAACAAAAACTGTTATGAATATGGTACCTGAAGAAGCATGGACAGGAAGAAAACATAGTGTTACTCACATGAGAGTATTTGGATGTGTAGCATATGCACATGTGCCCGATGAATTGAGAAGGAAGCTAGATAACAAAGGAGAAAAATGTATATTTGTTGGATACAGTGAAGAATCCAAAGCTTATAAGCTATATAATCCAACAACAAAGAAAGTTATAATCAGCAGAGATGTACAATTTGTAGAAGATGAAGCATGGGATGGAAGTATAGAGAAGACAGTCAATATTTCAGCTAGTATACCTCAAGAGGAGAATGAAGTTCCAGCATCAACAAATATTCCAACTAATGTGACTCCTCCCACTCCCATTCAAGCTCAACAAAGTGGTCCACAAGTGACACCAGCATCGACTATAAGAACAACCTCAATCATTCAAGGAAGCAGTCCAATAAGAGGACAACAAACACCATCTACAGCAGGACCATCGGTCCACATTCCACAAGTTCAAGTGATATGTCAAATCCTACATTGGCAAGTCTGAGAAGACAGAAAATCAGAAGCATAAGAGATATATATGAGCAAAATGAAGGTGAGAATAACTCAGATCAGATTTCTCTTTGTGCATTTTATTCTCAAATAGAAGATCCAATTCATTTTGAAGATGCAGTCAAAGATGATAAATGGGTAAGTGCTATGGATGAAGAAATTGAAGCAATTGAAAAGAATCAGACATGGGAACTAGTCAGTCTTCCAAAAGACAAAGATGTAATTGGAGTGAAATGGATTTATAAAACCAAATTGAATGAAAAAGATGAAGTTCAGAAGCTTAAAGCAAGATTGGTTGTAAAGGGCTATTCACAACAGCCTGGAATTGACTACAATGAAACATTTGCACCTGTAGCAAGATTGGATACTATCAGAATGATTTTAGCATTAGCAGCTCAGAATAAGTGGTCTGTATTTCAAATGGATGTAAAGTCAGCTTTTTTAAATGGTTATTTAGAAGAAGAAGTTTATGTGGAACAGCCACCTGGGTATGAAGTTTTGGGTCAAGAAGACAAAGTTTACAAATTGAAAAAGGCACTGTATGGATTGAAACAAGCCCCAAGAGCTTGGTACAGCAGAATAGATAGTTATCTTTTGTTGAATGGATTTAATAGATGTAGCAGTGAGCCCACACTGTATACAAAAATGAATGAAGAAGGTGAAATACTAATAGTATGCTTATATGTGGATGATTTAATTTTCACTGGCAATTTGTCAATTGATCTGTTCAAGGCAGACATGAAGAAAGAATTTGAAATGACAGACTTAGGTCTGATGAAATATTTTTTAGGCATTGAAGTGAATCAAAATGAAAATGGTATTTTTATTTCACAGTCAAAATATGCAAATGACATTTTGAAAAGTTTTAATATGATGAAGTGCAAACTAGCACCAACACCTACAGTGACAGGTCTGAAACTAAGCAAGGATGATAGAGGGTCTAAAGTTGATCCAACTTTGTTTAAGAGGCTTGTTGGAAGTCTCATGTATCTCACAGCCACAAGGCCAGACATTATGTATGGAGTAAGTTTGATTTCAAGGTTTATGGAAACACCAAAAGACACCCATTGGAAAGCAAGGAAAATAATTTTAAGGTATGTAAGTGGAACAAGGAATTTTGGTATTAAGTATTCAAGTTGAGATAAGTTCAAACTCATAGGATACACAGACAGTGACTGTGCTGGCAGCATTGATGATAGAAAAAGTACGTCTGGTTATATATTTAATTTTGGGACTGGAGTTGTCTCATGGTCTTCAAAGAAGCAGCCAATAGTTTGTCTTTCATCAGCCGAAGCAGAGTATGTGGCAGCCACAAGTGCAGCATGTCAAGCAGTTTGGATGAGAAGAATTTTGAAAGAATTGCAAAATGAACAAATGGAGGCAACAAAAATTTACTGTGATAATATCGGGATGCGAAATATTTAATATTTAAGTTTGAATATTATGTAAAGGACATTGTATTAAATGCATTTTGACGGGGGAAAAGTTAGTTAGGTGAATTTGAAAAATTGTATTCGTTTCCTCTCATCCGTGAAAATTCTTCACGTGACTTTTTACCTTAGTATATATTTTGTAATTGTAATTTATTTTTTGACAAGTGAATGAGAATGAGAAGAATGTGAGCAAACAGAAAATTACGAGCAGCAGCTCTGTGTGTTGTGGAAATAATATTTTATATTTTAAATTTTTACTGTGTGTGAAATCTTCCTCCTCTGCCTCTGGGCCTTCACGTGGTATCAGAGCAAGTTCGACTATCAGAGCAAGCAGATTATCTGGGTAAATTTCAAAAATGGCAGCAAGCACAAGCTTGACAAACCCACAAATTCCACAGTTTAATGGGAAGAATTATGAGTACTGGTCAATTACAATGAAAGCATTATTTAGCTCACAGGATATATGGGATTTAGTAGAGAATGGATTTGCAGAGCCAGCAGATGCAGTAGCATACAATGCTTTAACACAAGTAGAGAAAGACTTATTGAAGGACACAAGGAAGAAAGATTCAAAGGCTTTATTTTATCTGTTTCAAGCTGTACATGAGAGCATTTTTCCAAGGATTTCAGCAGCAACAAAGTCCAAACAAGCATGGGACATACTTCAAACAGCCTATCAAGGCATGGCAAAAGTTAAAACAGCAAAGCTACAAATGTTGAGAAGAGATTTTGAAACAATATGTATGAAGGACAATGAATCTGTAGATTCATTCTACACCCAAGTCATTGGGGTGGTTAATCAAATTAGGTCTCATGGAGAAAATCTGGAAGATACCAGAGTTGTTGAAAAGATTTTAAGGAGTTTGCCCACAAAATTTCTACCGGTTGTAGTTGCTATAGAGGAGACAAAGGATCTCTCACAGTTCTCAGTTGATGAGCTGTATGCATCTCTAATTTCTCATGAACAAAGGTTGAAAAGGTCAGCAGATACATCACTGGAGCATGCTTTCAAAACTCAGGCTTCAGTCAGTCAAGGAAGAGGCAGAGGTAGATCAAGAGGAAGAGGAAGAAACTCTTACAGAGGTGAAAGATACAGTTTATCAAACTCAAGTGGAAGAGGCAGCAATCAAGGCTCAAGCCAAAACTCAACACAGAATCAGTCACAAAATCAAAGGTATGATAAATCTCAAGTCCAATGTCACTATTGTAAAAAATATGGGCATTATATGAATGAGTGTAGAAAGAAGCAGTATGATAACAATAGACAAAATGCAAATTTTTCAAGAGAAGGTCAAAATCAGAATTCAGATAAGAGAACAATGTTTTTAGCTTGTAATGTTGCTCAAGCAAATGAAAAAGATGTATGGTTTTTAGATTCAGGCTGTAGCAATCATATGACAGGGAATCTAGAAATGTTTTCAAGTTTAAATGAGAATGTAAAGTCCGATGTTACATTGGGTAATGACAACAAAGTGTCAGTCAAAGGAAAAGGAGATGTCAATATTCTAACTAAACAGGGGAGAAAAAGTATATTTCAGATGTGTATTTTGTGCCTGGTCTGAAACATAACTTAATGAGTGTAGGGCAACTGGTTCAAAAAGGGTATAGAGTAACCTTCAAAATGGTCTGTGCACAATTTTAGACAAATACCCAAGCAACCAGCTTATTGCAAAAGTCAGAATGACAAACAACAGAATGTTTCCTTTAAAGATAAGGCCAGATTTGAATATAAATTATGCTCAAGCACAACACTTAATGAATTCACAAATGGGTAGAGAAGAAACTACAGCAGTAGTGCAGACAATTTTTCAAGCTGAGATAAAAGATGAAAACTGGTTATGGCACCTGAGATTTGGTCATCTCAACTTTGGAGGTTTAAATTTACTTCATAGGAAAGGCATGGTCAAGGGACTACCTTTAATAGAAAAACCAGAAAGGGTATGTGAAGGGTGCATTTTAGGAAAACAACATAGAGAATCATTTCCAGCAGGAAAGTCAACTAGAGCAAAAGCCCCTTTGGAAATTATACATTCAGATTTGTGTGGACCTATGCAAACACCTTCAATAGGTGGTAGTTTTTATTTTCTGACATTCATTGATGATTATTCAAGAAAAACATGGGTCTATTTTCTAAAGCAGAAAAATGAAGTGTTTGATCTGTTTCGTCAGTTCAAGAATTTGGTTGAAAAACAGAGTGGTTATTATATTAAAGTGTTGAGAACAGATAGAGGTGGTGAATATATCTCAAGAGAATTTTTTAATTTTTGCAAAGATCATGGAATTCACAAGCAATTCACAACTAGATACACACCTCAACAAAATGGAGTAGCTGAAAGGAAAAACAGAACAATCATGGAAATGGCTAGAAGTATGTTGAAAGCCAAACATTTGTCAAATGAATATTGGGCAGAAGCAATTTCTTGTGCAGCCTATATAATAAATAGGTGTCCAACAAAAACTGTTATGAATATGGTACCTGAAGAAGCATGGACAGGAAGAAAACATAGTGTTACTCACATGAGAGTATTTGGATGTGTAGCATATGCACATGTGCCTGATGAATTGAGAAGGAAGCTAGATAACAAAGGAGAAAAATGTATATTTGTTGGATACAGTGAAGAATCCAAAGCTTATAAGCTATATAATCCAACAACAAAGAAAGTTATAATCAGCAGAGATGTACAATTTGTAGAAGATGAAGCATGGGATGGAAGTATAGAGAAGACAGTCAATATTTCAGCTAGTATACCTCAAGAGGAGAATGAAGTTCCAGCATCAACAAATATTCCAACTATTGTGACTCCTCCCACTCCCATTCAAGCTCAACAAAGTGGTCCACAAGTGACACCAGCATCGACTATAAGAACAGCCTCAATCATTCAAGGAAGCAGTCCAACAAGAGGACAACAAACACCATCTACAGCAGGACCATCGGGTCCACATTCCACAAGTTCAAGTGATATGTCAAATCCTACATTGGCAAGTCTGAGAAGACAGAAAATCAGAAGCATAAGAGATATATATGAGCAAAATGAAGGTGAGAATAACTCAGATCAGATTTCTCTTTGTGCATTTTATTCTCAAATAGAAGATCCAATTCATTTTGAAGATGCAGTCAAAGATGATAAATGGGTAAGTGCTATGGATGAAGAAATTGAAGCAATTGAAAAGAATCAGACATGGGAACTAGTCAGTCTTCCAAAAGACAAAGATGTAATTGGAGTGAAATGGGTTTATAAAACCAAATTGAATGAAAAAGATGAAGTTCAGAAGCTTAAAGCAAGATTGGTTGTAAAGGGCTATTCACAACAGCCCGGAATTGACTACAATGAAACATTTGCACCTGTAGCAAGATTGGATACTATCAGAATGATTTTAGCATTAGCAGCTCAGAATAAGTGGTCTGTATTTCAAATGGATGTAAAGTCAGCTTTTTTAAATGGTTATTTAGAAGAAGAAGTTTATGTGGAACAGCCACCTGGGTATGAAGTTTTGGGTCAAGAAGACAAAGTTTACAAATTGAAAAAGGCACTGTATGGATTGAAACAAGCCCCAAGAGCTTGGTACAGCAGAATAGATAGTTATCTTTTGTTGAATGGATTTAATAGATGTAGCAGTGAGCCCACACTGTATACAAAAATGAATAAAGAAGGTGAAATACTAATAGTATGCTTATATGTGGATGATTTAATTTTCACTGGCAATTTGTCAATTGATCTGTTCAAGGCAGACATGAAGAAAGAATTTGAAATGACAGACTTAGGTCTGATGAAATATTTTTTAGGCATTGAAGTGAATCAAAATGAAAATGGTATTTTTATTTCACAGTCAAAATATGCAAATGACATTTTGAAAAGTTTTAATATGATGAAGTGCAAACCAGCACCAACACCTACAGTGACAGGTCTGAAACTAAGCAAGGATAATAGAGGGTCTAAAGTTGATCCAACTTTGTTTAAGAGGCTTGTTGGAAGTCTCATGTATCTCACAGCCACAAGGCCAGACATTATGTATGGAGTAAGTTTGATTTCAAGGTTTATGGAAACACCAAAAGACACCCATTGGAAAGCAAGGAAAAGAATTTTAAGGTATGTAAGTGGAACAAGGAATTTTGGTATTAAGTATTCAAGTTGAGATAAGTTCAAACTCATAGGATACACAGACAGTGACTGTGCTGGCAGCATTGATGATAGAAAAAGTACGTCTGGTTATATATTTAATTTTGGGACTGGAGTTGTCTCATGGTCTTCAAAGAAGCAGCCAATAGTTTGTCTTTCATCAGCCGAAGCAGAGTATGTGGCAGCCACAAGTGCAGCATGTCAAGCAGTTTGGATGAGAAAATTTTGAAAGAATTGCAAAATGAACAAATGGAGGCAACAAAAATTTACTGTGATAATATCGGGATGCGAAATATTTAATATTTAAGTTTGAATATTATGTAAAGGACATTGTATTAAATGCATTTTGACGGGGGAAAAGTTAGTTAGGTGAATTTGAAAAATTGTATTCGTTTCCTCTCATCCGTGAAAATTCTTCACGTGACTTTTTACCTTAGTATATATTTTGTAATTGTAATTTATTTTTTGACAAGTGAATGAGAATGAGAAGAATGTGAGCAAACAGAAAATTACGAGCAGCAGCTCTGTGTGTTGTGGAAATAATATTTTATATTTTAAATTTTTACTGTGTGTGAAATCTTCCTCCTCTGCCTCTGGGCCTTCACGTGGTATCAGAGCAAGTTCGACTATCAGAGCAAGCAGATTATCTGGGTAAATTTCAAAAATGGCAGCAAGCACAAGCTTGACAAACCCACAAATTCCACAGTTTAATGGGAAGAATTATGAGTACTGGTCAATTACAATGAAAGCATTATTTAGCTCACAGGATATATGGGATTTAGTAGAGAATGGATTTGCAGAGCCAGCAGATGCAGTAGCATACAATGCTTTAACACAAGCAGAGAAAGACTTATTAAAAGACACAAGGAAGAAAGATTCAAAGGCTTTATTTTATCTGTTTCAAGCTGTACATGAGAGCATTTTTCCAAGGATTTCAGCAGCAACAAAGTCCAAACAAGCATGGGACATACTTCAAACAGCCTATCAAGGCATGGCAAAAGTTAAAACAGCAAAGCTACAAATGCTGAGAAGAGATTTTGAAACAATATGTATGAAGGACAATGAATCTGTAGATTCATTCTACACCCAAGTCATTGGGGTGGTTAATCAAATTAGGTCTCATGGAGAGAATCTGGAAGATACCAGAGTTGTTGAAAAGGTTTTAAGGAGTTTGCCCACAAAATTTCTACCGGTTGTAGTTGCTATAGAAGAGACAAAGGATCTCTCACAGTTCTCAGTTGATGAGCTGTATGCATCTCTAATTTCTCATGAACAAAGGTTGAAAAGGTCAGCAGATACATCACTGGAGCATGCTTTCAAAACTCAGGCTTCAGTCAGTCAAGGAAGAGGCAGAGGTAGATCAAGAGGAAGAGGAAGAAACTCTTACAGAGGTGAAAGATACAGTTTATCAAGCTCAAATGGAAGAGGCAGCAATCAAGGCTCAAGCCAAAACCCATCACAGAATCAGTCACAAAATCAAAGGTATGAGAAATCTCAAGTCCAATGTCACTACTGTAAAAAATATGGACATTATATGAATGAGTGTAGAAAGAAGCAGTATGATAATAATAGACAAAATGCAAATTTTTCAAGAGAAGGTCAAAATCAGGATTCAGATAAGAGAACAATGTTTTTTGCTTGTAATGTTGCTCAAGCAAATGAAAAAGATGTATGGTTTTTAGATTCAGGCTGTAGCAATTATATGACAGGGAATCTAGAAATGTTTTGAAGTTTAAATGAGAATATAAAGTCTGATGTTACATTGGGTAATGACAACAAAGTGTCAGTCAAAGGAAAAGGAGATGTCAATATTCTAACTAAACAGGGGGAGAAAAAGTATATTTCAGATGTGTATTTTGTGCCTGGTCTGAAACATAACTTAATGAGTGTAGGGCAACTGGTTCAAAAAGGGTATAGAGTAACCTTCAAGAATGGTCTGTGCACAATTTTAGACAAATACCCAAGCAACCAGCTTATTGCAAAAGTCAATGACAAACAACAGAATGTTTCCCTTAAAGATAAGGCCAGATTTGAATATAAATTATGCTCAAGCACAACACTTAATGAATTCAAAAGTGGGTAGAGAAGAAACTACAGCAGTAGTGCAGACAATCTTTCAAGCTGAGATAAAAGATGAAAATGGTTATAGCACCTGAGATTTGGTCATCTCAACTTTGGAGGTTTAAATTTACTTCATAGGAAAGGCATGGTCAAGGGACTACCTTTAATAGAAAAACCAGAAAGGGTATGTGAAGGGTGCATTTTAGGAAAACAACATAGAGAATCATTTCCTGCAGGAAAGTCAACTAGAGCAAAAGCCCCTTTGGAAATTATACATTCAGATTTGTGTGGACCTATGCAAACACCTTCAATAGGTGGTAGTTTTTATTTTCTGACATTCATTGATGATTATTCAAGAAAAACATGGGTCTATTTTCTTTAATTTTTGCAAGGATCATGGAATTCACAAGGAATTCACAACTAGATACACACCTCAACAAAATGGAGTAGCTGAAAGGAAAAACAGAACAATCATGGAAATGGCTAGAAGTATGTTGAAAGCCAAACATTTGTCAAATGAATATTGGGCAGAAGCAATTTCTTGTGCAGCCTATATAATGAATAGGTGTCCAACAAAAAGTGTTATGAATATGGTACCTGAAGAAGCATGGACAGGAAGAAAACATAGTGTTACTCACATGAGAGTATTTGGATGTGTAGCATATGCACATGTGCCTGATGAATTGAGAAGGAAGCTAGATAACAAAGGAGAAAAATGTATATTTGTTGGATACAGTGAAGAATCCAAAGCTTATAAGCTTTATAATCCAACAACAAAGAAAGTTATAATCAGCAGAGATGTACAATTTGTAGAAGATGAAGCATGGGATGGAAGTATAGAGAAGACAGTCAATATTTCAGCTAGTATACCTCAAGAGGAGAATGAGGTTTCAACATCAAGAAATGTTCCAGCTATTGTGACTCCTACCACTCCCATTCAAGCTCAGCAAAGTGGTCCACAAGTGACACCAGCATCGACTATAAGAACAACCTCAATCATTCAAGGAAGCAGTCCAACAAGAGGACAACAAACACCATCTACAGCAGGACCATCTGGTCCACATTCCACAAGTTCAAGTGATATGTCAAATCCTACATTGGCAAGTCTGAGAAGACAGAAAATCAGAAGCATAAGAGATATATATGAGCAAAATGAAGGTGAGAATAACTCAGATCAGATTTCTCTTTGTGCATTTTATTCTCAAATAGAAGATCCAATTCATTTTGAAGATGCAGTCAAAGATGATAAATGGGTAAGTGCTATGGATGAAGAGATTGAAGCAATTGAAAAGAATCAGACATGGGAACTAGTCAGTCTTCCAAAAGACAAAGATGTAATTGGAGTGAAATGGATTTATAAAACTAAATTGAATGAAAAAGATGAAGTTCAGAAGCTTAAAGCAAGATTGGTTGTAAAGGGCTATTCACAACAGCCTGGAATTGATTACAATGAAACATTTGCACCAGTAGCACGATTGGATACTATAAGGATGATTTTAGCTTTAGCAGCTCAGAATAAGTGGTCTGTATATCAAATGGATGTAAAGTCAGCTTTTCTAAATGGTTATTTAGAAGAAGAAGTTTATGTGGATCAGCCACCTGGATATGAAATTCTAGGTCAAGAAGACAAAGTTTACAAATTGAAGAAGGCACTGTATGGATTGAAACAAGCCCCAAGAGCTTGGTATAGCAGAATAGATAGTTATCTTTTGCTGAATGGATTTAATAGATGTAGCAGTGAGCCCACACTGTATACAAAAATGAATGAAAAAGGTGAAATACTAATAGTATGCTTATATGTGGATGATTTAATTTTCACTAGAAATCTGTCAATTGATCTGTTCAAGGCAGACATGAAGAAAGAATTTGAAATGACAGACTTAGGTCTGATGAAGTATTTTTTAGGTATTGAAGTGAATCAAAATGAAAATGGTATTTTTATTTCACAGTCAAAATATGCAAATGATATTTTGAAGAGGTTTAATATGATGAAGTGCAAACCAGCACCAACACCTACAGTGACAGGTCTAAAACTAAGCAAAGATGATAGAGGGTCTAATGTTGATCCAACTTTGTTTAAGAGACTTGTTGGAAGTCTCATGTATCTCACAGCCACAAGGCCAGACATTATGTATGGAGTAAGTTTGATTTCAAGGTTTATGGAAACACCAAAAGACACCCATTGGAAAGCAGGGAAAAGAATTTTAAGGTATGTAAGTGGAACAAGGAATTTTGGCATTAAGTATTCAAGTTCAGATGAGTTCAAACTCATAGGATACACAGACAGTGACTGTGCTGGCAGCATTGATGACAGAAAAAGCACGTCTGGTTATGTATTTAATTTTGGGACTGGAGTTGTCTCATGGTCTTCAAAGAAGCAGCCAATAGTTTGTCTTTCATCAGCCGAAGCAGAGTATGTGGCAGCCACAAGTGCAGCATGTCAAGCAGTTTGGATGAGAAGAATTTTGAAAGAATTGCAAAATGAACAAATGGAGGCAACAAAAATTTACTGTGATAACAATTCAGCCATTGCTCTTTCGAAGAATCCAGTCTTTCATAAGAGAAGCAAGCACATTGATACCAGGTATCATTTTATCAGAGAATTAATTAACAATGGTGATATATTTTTAGAATTTTGCAGATCAGAAGAACAAAGTGCAGATATTTTTACAAAGCCGCTGGGAAGAGATAATTTTATTTTTCAAAGGAACAGATTGGGCATGGTGGACAGCGCAGTTATGCTTAAGGGGGAGTGTTGGAATATTAACCCTAACTGCTGCCGTCCCCGCCAACCACTGCCCGCTATATCGCAATCAATAAATTAGTCATTGCGATTCCGCGGGAGTCTTCGGTAATGTTTTTGTTTTATCTCTACCGCCTGCCGTACCTCCAGCCAATGCCCGCTATATCGCAATCAATAAAATATTCATCGCGATATCACGGAGACTCCGTAGAAGTTTGTTTTATTTGTAACCGCCGCTGTTTACCGGGCCGTCAACTAACCGCTGCCCGCAATATCGCAATCAAGAATTTAACCATCGCGATACCGCGGGGAACTATGGAGAAAGCCGCCACCGCCAAAGGAAATATCGGGATGCGAAATATTTAATATTTAAGTTTGAATATTATGTAAAGGACATTGTATTAAATGCATTTTGACGGGGGAAAAGTTAGTTAGGTGAATTTGAAAAATTGTATTCGTTTCCTCTCATCCGTGAAAATTCTTCACGTGACTTTTTACCTTAGTATATATTTTGTAATTGTAATTTATTTTTTGACAAGTGAATGAGAATGAGAAGAATGTGAGCAAACAGAAAATTACGAGCAGCAGCTCTGTGTGTTGTGGAAATAATATTTTATATTTTAAATTTTTACTGTGTGTGAAATCTTCCTCCTCTGCCTCTGGGCCTTCAGGAACTGCAAATCAAAAGAGAATGAAAATATAGATGCCGCTACATTTCCTTTGCTTGTTCTTGGGCGGCACAACTCTACTTTATTTCACTTTCCTTTTCAGCATGATGGACATTTGACGACATCTTTCTCTAGCGCCATATCTGAAGGCCAGGAGGCAGAGGAATTTTTTACACAGTAAAAATAAAACTTAAAAATATATATTCTTCAACACAGAGCTGCTGCTCGTAATTTTCTGTTTCTTCACATTCACCTTCCTCTTCTCATTAATTCAAAAGTAAATTACAATTACAAAATATATGCTGTAGGTAAAAAGTCACGTGAAAGATTTTCACGGATGAGAGGGAACGAAATAACATTTAAATCAAAATCACCTAACTAACTTTTCCCCCATCAAAACGCATTTAATACAATGTCCTTTACATCAATATTATAACATAAATATTAATTCTTTCGTACCCGGATATTTCCTGGAAGCTTTTTCTATTGTTCCCCGCGGTATCGCGATGGTTAAAATCTTTATTGCGATATCGCGGGTAGCGGTTAGTTGACGGCCCAGTAAACTACGGTAAACACTGGCAGTTAAGGATAAAACAAAACTTCTACGGAGTCTCCCGCGGTATCGTGATGAATATTTTATTGATTTCTATATTGCGGGCATTGGCTGGAGGTGACGGTAGGTGGTTGAGATAAAACAAAAAGCTATGGTAGAATCCCGCGGTATCGCGATGGCTATTTTATTGATTCGATATTGCGGGTAATGGCTGGTGCAGACGGCTGTAGTTAAGGTTTAAATTCCAACAATATCTGTATTGAAATCGATAAAATGAAGTATAACAGTATTGAGGTTTATTTATATGCATATTTGAAAGATATGTGGACCCACTTTATCTGTCTCATAATAATCCATGACCCCACATGCCCTGTGCTCTTGTAACACATAGTGGATCCACGCTTTCAGTTACTTCTCAGTTTTCTTAGCTTGCTGAGGTATTTTCAATTATGAATTCAAATAGGCACAATACTATTATTGTCCCATGAATTTTCCAGGCCTTCTTTCTTCCTTCATCTATGCTTGTTGGAATTTAAACTATAGTCTTCAACCCATCACTCCTCTAAAGTAAAATCCCTAAGGGAAAATTAAAGAAAGAATTCGATTGTAGTTTATAAGAGTGGCTGGTAGAATAAATGGAGATATCCTTGGAATGAAGGCATTCATTGGATGGGTTGTAGGTTACATTCTCATTGAGGTCTTTCTTTCATGCTACTCTTGCCCTCTAAGCAATTTCAATGTAGACATCTGGCTAATCTCTTGCCAAAATTTGTGTTCCCCTTAAATCTTTTTTCATCATTTCAACTCTGCTTCATTTTAGAAGAAGCCTTCCTTGAAGTTTTTTTGCATCTTTTTATTATTATTATGTTCTTTCATTTCATAAAATTTCACAATATTCTCATTGTAAAGATTCGATTTCTACCATTTTCTTATGATAAAACTGAACAATTGACAATTCAGTGGTATAAATATGATTTCAATGTAGCTGACAAAATTGAGTAGTAGAATGTGTTGTGCTCAAAGAAGTTATTTATAGCATGTGAATAAAGCTCAAGCTCATCTTTGCTTATTCTATGGGGTAATTTACCACTACAACCATAAAATATATTTTGTTCAAAGAAGTCATTTTCATCATGTGTAATTCTTCTATCCTTTTACAAAGAGTTGTTTCTCCAAATTGAAATGATGATTCAATTTATGTCTTTTTTATCATTTTAACTCTGCTTCAAAATAAAAAAACTTCAAATTTCCAAGTACTTATATAATTCTATCAACGTATTCCTTGCACCTCCTCAGAGTGCAAGTGCTAGTTTATATAAGATTAGGAATATAATAAAATATCGGTGTATTCCTTGCACCTCCTCCAGGTGCAAGTGCTAGTTTATATAAGATTAGGAATATAATGAAATGGAATATAAGCAAATATCACACCTATATTTTGTTGAGGACAAGGCTGTAGTCCTCAAGGTAGTAGCAAGACCAATCTTGAGGTTCACAAAGAAATGCTTATAATCTCAATGATGATGAAAGAGTAGCATTTTTTATGCCTTGAGAAAGGCTATTCTTTCAACTACAAATAATTTATTGTTCTCCTCTTCTAAAACCTAATACAGTGGATGAATTTTGTTTCATGGACTATAACAAACCTCCTCTATCAATACATAGAAAATAATAAACCTCCTCTATCAATGCACATAAAATAATTCCAAAGGTTCTCTTTTTCCTATAGAAAGGTTTTATAAAAAATGTTAAATAAATTCTATTATTTACCTCCACAAAAATCTTTTCATCCAACTTCTTTGATTGATTTCCCTAAACTAGATTGATTTCCCTAAACTGGACTCATCTTGTACACATAATATGAACAATCTTAATAAATTCATGGGTTGGTAATATAGCTTTTGGATCACATTCATTGGTCTATCATCAGGCTTGATTGTTTTGTAAAATGATTGTCTTGTAATTTAACTCAATCATTAGAAAGAATCTTTTGAATGAATTTCAATATTATCTAAAGACAACAAATTATTAAAAGTAAATAAGAAAGAAGATTGGAATCTAGGGTAAACTATAGGTTAATGTAAAACACCATCAAAATAAAATCTATTAAGCCCTAAACAAACAATAGATCACAATCCAACAGAAGAAAACAAAAACCCATTGTAAATATCACCTATGCCATGGATACTTGAACTCCATTCCACTTTTCCATTTTGCTTGACTGTGCTTGATGCCCTCATATTTGAGTATGCACTACTAGCCTAATAACAATGACTAGCAAAATATTGAATATAGTTGTCTCACTAACAAAATGTACTTAAACATCGACTAGATGTATGAAAATGAAAAGGGTCTTTTATAGTGAAGAAAAATTTGAATGAGGGGTTGAGATTTAATATCAATAAGATATGTCAATCAATGACCAAGAATGAAAATTGTAGTATTGAGTAGGGTTAGAGCAAAATTAGGGCAAAGATAAGAATAAATAGTTAAGATTGAATTATAAAATAATTCAATCAAGGGTAGAAATTAATTGAGAGAAGATGATATAATATTGACACGGATAATGAGAATGGCACAAAAAAAAGAGGTTGATGGAGGAATTCAAATAATTATAAAATGATTTATTTTAATAGGGAAAAAATTAATTGAGAGAAGAGTAGATAAGATTGACACTGAGAATGAAAAAAAGAGGTTGCTAGAGGAATTCAAATAATTATAAAATTATTTATTTTGAGAGAAAAATGAATAATTAAATAATAGAGATATTATTTAATTATAGAAGACATGTGAGAAGTTGATTTTCTTATTAAATAATAATTTAATTGAAAAGTGGTAAGGAAATGGAAAATTAGTAAGCAATTGTTATAAAGATAGAAATGAATTAATTAGGAGTGAAAGGGGGAATTGATGAGAAAATAAAGTTTGCAAGTATAGGATAATTTTTAGTGTCTTCATTTGTCCCTTCTTTGATACAATGCAGCTAATCTATGTCAAAGAAGAAAATTAGTCAAGACATGCCCCAATTTAAGCAGGGTGGACCTATGCCCCCTCAAAACAATTTGGTAAATTTTTGAATGTTTTTCTTTTTAAATTGGAGCGAGTGGAGACAACTTAAATAACTTTATTTCCATGAAGGATAAAATTCTAATTCTTTCGAATTTAGATTTGTAACTCCGATATCTAGTGCTTCCACTTGGTTAGAAAGTTTTTTATTAATATTTTTTCCTTTTTTTGATGAAAAGCCTATGTTTAATAAAACTAAAAAAACAAATACATAACAAAACTAAGACATATTAAAATTACATAACAAAACTAAAACATGTTAAAATTATATTCCTTGGATAGCTCATTTCGAGGAATACCATAATAATTTCAAATAATTTTTTGATGAATTCATTTGATCTCCCAAAAGCTAAATCAAAAGTGATTTTATATCAGCATTTTGATAGGTGTAAAGGAGACTCATTTATAGGTATGGTTTAAAACTAGCGTGGTTCTATTTAAGGGGCTTTGATCTAAGGTGATTTGATCAAACCCTCTTCAATTGGAATTCTGAAAATGGAACTTTTTAAGGCTTAAATCTTTATATTTTCTAAAAATATGTGATTTCAGCAAAAATCAGCTCCTCTAAGGAATTGTGAACCACTAATGTGGCAGCACCCAGGAAGAATTTTTTACAGAGGTGGAAGAAGCAGCCCATCAAGCTCAAGTGGAAGAGTCAAGAGTCAAAATTAAAGCTAAATCCCCACTTAAAATCAGTCACAAGGACAAAGGTATGATAAGACTCAATTCCAATGTCACTATAGTAAAAAATTTGGGCATTACATAAGGGAGTGTGGAAAGAAACAATAATATTAGGGTAAACAAAATGCAAATTTCACAAAATAAAGTCAAGAAAAAAAATGAGAAAGGAGCACAATGTTTTTGGCATGTAATGTTGCACAAGCAAGTGAAAAAGATGTTTGGTTTTTAGACTTGGGCTATAGCAACCATATGATAGGAAATATAGAAATGTTTTCAAGTTTTGATGAAAATGTTAAATCTGATGTTACATTGGGTAATGAAAACAAAGTGTTAATTAAAGGAAAAGGAAATATCAACATTCTAACTAAACAGGGGGAGCAAAAATATATTTATAATGTGTATTTTGTGCCTGGTCTAAAACATAATTTGATGAGTATAAGACAACTTGTTCAAAAAGGATATAGAGTAACTTTCAAAAATAGATTGCGCACAATTTTAGAAAAATACCCAAGTAATCAGCTCATTGCTAAGGACAAAATGACAAGTAATAGAATGTTTTCCCTGAAGATTCAACTAGATTTGAATATAGATTATGCATAAGCACAAGAAACCACAACTGTTATGCAAACTGTCTTTCAAGTTGAGATAAAAGATGAAAACTGTTATGGCACTTAAGACTTGGGCATCTTAACTTTGGAGGTATAAATTTGCTTCATAGGAAAGGCATGGTCAAAGGACTACCTTTAATAGAAAAACTTGAAAGAGTATGTGAATGATGCATCTTAGGAAAGCAGCATAGAGAATTTTTTTCAGTAGGAAAGTCAATTAGAGCAAAAGCCCCTTTAGAGATTATACATTCAGATTTGTGTGGACCTATGAAAACACCCTCAATTGGTGGAAATTTTTATTTTGTGACCTTTATTAATGATTATTCAAGGAAAACATGGGCTTATTTTCTAAAGAACAAGAGTGAAGTGTTTGATTTATTCCGTCAATTTAAGTCTCTTGCTGAAAATCAATGTGGTTATTATATCAAAGTGTTGAGGACTAATAGAGGAGGTGAATATATGTCAAAATAATTTTTAAATTTTTGCAAAGATAATGGGATTCACAAATAGTTTACTACTAGATAAACACCTCAAAAAAATGAGGTAGCTGAAAGGAAGAATAGGACAATATTGGAAATGGGTAGAAGCATGTTGAAAGCCAAACATTTGTCAAATGAATATTGGGTTGAAGCTGTATCATGTGCAACATATATAATGAATAGGTTTCCAACAAAAGGTTTTATGAATATGACTCCTGAAGAAGCATGGACTGGAAGAAAATATAATGTTGCTCACATGAGAGTTTTTGGTTGTGTGGCTTATACACATGTGCCTAATGAATTAAGAAGGAAGTTAGAGAACAAAGAAGAAAAATGTATATTTGTTGGATATGGTGATGAATCCAAAGCATACAAGTTATATAATACAATCAGAAAGAAGGTGATAATCAATAGAGATGCATAGTTTGTAGAATATGAAGCATGGGATGGAAGTAGAGAAAAAATAGTTAATGTGTCAAAAAATATATCTCAAGAGGAAAATGAAGTTTTTGTACCAGCAAATATTCCTACTAATGTGACTCCTTTCATGCCCATTCAAATTCAACCAAGTGGTCAACAAGTGACACCATCATCAAATATAAGAGCAAAAACAAGAGGGCAATAGACACCATCTACACCAAGAATTTTTGGAGCTGGACCATAAGGTCCACATTGAACAAGTTCAAGTGATTTATCAAATCCTACATTGGCAACCATGAGAAGACAAAAAATCAAAAGTATAAGGAACATATATGATCAAAATGAAGGTGAAAATAATTATGATCAGATTTCTCTTTTTGCATTCTATTCACAATTAGATGATCCAATTCACCTTGAAGATGCAATTAAAGATGACAAATGGATATGTGGATTGGATGAGAAAATTGATGCAGTTGAAAAGAATCAAACATGGAAGATGGTAAGTCTTCCAAAAGACAAAGAAATAATAGGAGTTAAATGGGTTTACAAAACCAAATTAAATGCAAATGGTGAAGTGAAAAAAACATAAAGCAAGTCTAGTGGCAAAAGGTTATTCACAACAACCTAGAATTGATTACAATGAGTCTTTTGCACATGTAGCACGTATTCATATTGTTAGGATGATTCTTACTATTGCATCACCAAAAAAATGGTTAGTTCATCAAATGGATGTGAAATTGAAATTTTTAAATGGCTATCTTAAAGAAGAAGTTTATGTGGAATAACCACTTGGGTATGAGATATTGGGACAATAAGACAAATTCTACAAGCTTAGAAAAACACTATATGTTCTCAAGCAAGCCCCAAGAGCTTGGTATAGTAGAATTGATAGTTATATTTTACAAAATGACTTTAATAGGTGCAACAGTGAGCCTACATTGTATACTAAGATGAATAAAAAAGGTGAATTCTGATTGTTTGCCTATATGTTGATGATTTGATTTTCATGGGTTATTTATCAATTGGTTTGTTTAAAGGAGCTATGAAGAAAGAATTTGAAATGACAAATTTGGGACACATGAAATACTTTTTAGGCATTGAAGTGAACCAAAATGAAAATGGTATTTTCATCTCTAAGAAAAAGTATGCAAACGATATTTGGAAAAGGTTTAACATGACAAATTGCAAATTAGCACCAACACCAATTGTCATAGGGTTGAAACTGAGTAAGGATGATAAAGGTTCAGATGTGGATCCAACATTATATAAGAGACTTATTGGAAGCCTTATGTATTTGATAGCCACAAGGGAAGACATAATGTATGCTATAAGTTTAATTTCTAGATTTATGGAAGCACCAAAACACACATATTGGAAAGTTGGAAAAAGAATTTTGAGATATGTAAATGGAGCAAAGAGTTATGGAATTCAATATTCAAGTTTAGTGGAGTTCAAGCTAATTGGGTATATGGATAATGATTGTGTTGGAAGTGTTGATGATAGAAAAAACATGTCTGGTTATGTTTTTCACTTTGGCACTAGTACAGTATCATGGGCTTTGAAAAAGAAGCCAATAGTAACTCTTTCATCAGCAGAAACAGAGTATGTAGCAGCCACAAGTGCATTGTGTCGAGTAGTTTGGATGAGAAGAGTGTTGAAAGAGTTAAAGTATGAACAAGTGGATGCAAAGAGTTAATCAACAATGGAGAAATACTTTTAGAATTTTGTAGGTCTGAAGAACAATGTGTAGATATATTCACCAAGGCATTGGGAAAAGACAACTTCATCTATCAGAAAGATTGTTTAGGCATTATTTACAACAACAATTGTAATTAAGGGGGATTGTTAGAAAAAATTCCAACTCCAACACCTTTTTCTTAGGTTCTCATGATTTTCATTTCTGCCCTATTTGGTTGTACGGGTAAACCGTAGTCCTGTAAGGTGTTTTCTCTTTGGTGGCAGTTGTGTGGTATTTATCGCAGTCCCACATGTGATACATTTTAGCTCGGTAGTAAAACGGTGAAGATAATTTCTGACAGCATTTTTGGGAAAAAATGTTTTATCGAGAAATTAATGTTTCAAGTATAATATTTAATCAGGTTTTAAACGTTTTTGAGATTTGAAAAATTTTCACTTCAAGTGAACTAGGAATTACAACTAATGTAATTAATGAAATTTCTTTTCCTTGCTGGTGAAGTTTTTCATGATGGTTTTTATGTAAGATTTTATTTATTTTAGATGGGAGAAAAAAAAGTGGTGGTGTAATTTGTAGAAGCAAATTGTGAAAAAGAGTAGCAGCTCTGTTTATTGAATATATATATGTATAGTTCGAATGATAAAAAGATTAAATTATAATTTCAAGATTTATTCTATGAGCTTTAAATTTTTTCTCTTTGTTCTCTATTTAAATTTTTGCTGATGTATTTTTGCTTGAATTCTCAGCCTCTAGCCTTCAAAGGAGGAGTTTTCTTTATTTTTTCTAACTGCTTTATATCCTGTGCTATTTGTATGGTTGATGGATCTCTAATTTTCCAATGGAACCTTATCTTTGCAGGCAATGGAGGGTACTTTGGAATTCTCATTTCCTCTAGTAGAGAAATGTTAATCTTTCATTGTGATATGCCTCTACTTCTCTATAACATATGGAAGGATCTACAAATCAAAAGAGAATGAGAAAATAGATGTTGCTACATTTCCTTTGATTTTTCTTGGGTAGCATCACTCTACTTTATTTTCCTTCCTTTTTAGCATGATGGTCATTTGATGACATCTTTCTCTAGCACTATATCTATATTGAAATCAATAAAATGAAGTATAATAGTATTGAGGTTTATTTATATGCATATTTGAAGGAGATGTGGACCCGCTTTATTTGTCTCATAATAATCCATGACCCCACATGCCTTGTGCTCTTGTGACACATAGTGGATCCATGTTTTCAGTCACTTCTCAATTTTCTTAGCTTGTTGAGGTATTTTAAATTATGAATTCAAATAGGAAAAATAATATTATTGTCCCATGAATTTTCTAGACATTCTTTCTTTCTTCATCTATGCTTGTTGGTATTGAAATTGTGGTCTTCAACTCAACACTCCTCTAAAATAAAATCCCTAAGGGAAATTTAAAGAAAGAATTCAATTGTAGTTTATAAGAGTGGATGGTAGAATATATGGAGATATCTATGGGATGAAGGAATTCATTGGATGGGAATATTAATTATATTCGCCATTAATATTATATTACTACCATTAATTTTTGGGCAATATCGCTGCAATAATAAATTACCATTTAATTTTAGAGATATTTTAGCCTTGAATAGGGCTTTAATTTATTGCCATTAAATCATCGATTATCATTTTAATTAGATAGTTGTAGGTTGATTTTGTACCCTAATATACATGTTCCTTTTAAAAGGCTTGTTAAGGCCCATAAATTGTCTTGGTCCACATGATTAAAGCTAATCATGTGGACAAAAAAAAATTCCGGGCCTTAACAAGCCTTTTAAAAGGTACATGTGTATTAGGCCGCAAAATCAAACCAAAACAAATTTTGGGCCTCAACAAGCCTTTTAAAAGGCACATGTGTATTAGGGCATGAAATCAACATGTAACCCATGCCTTTATCGCGATAGGAGTGTGTTGGGGCTACTATCCCCAGACCTCGCGAGGGGTTGTTTCCCTGTCGACGCCCACAAGGGGGCTTTGCCCCCTTGACCCTATCGGTGGTTTCCACAACCGAGCCCCTACTTTACTATTCCAAAAATATATATATATATATGGGGTAACTACATCGACCAACTATGCAAAATTTTAAAGGGGAGATTCACCATTGTAATTAATATTTTTAGTGATTATTCACTAGGATTCGCCACTATGATTAATATTTTTACCAATTATTCATTAAGATTTGCCATAATTTTATAAATTTTTTAATAATATGCATAGATTCGCAATTTTTTTATTTTTTTTCAAATAGAAGGAAAGATTTACCAAGATTTTACACCTACACTAAGGGGGGGTTTATGGTTAGTTAAATAATAATTTGTGACAATTTTTATACAAGAAATCCATCCAATTTACCATTTATTAGATTCCAAAAGCTAGCATTCATGAAATTTTAGCTTAATACCCTAATTTCCCACTCAAAACCCTAAAAAGGGGGAAAATGGGACTCATACACCACTTGTGGCATATAGGTTTGATCTGGATGGGACTCATACACCCCAGGTGGTGTATGGGTCCCACTAGAACTTTTTGGGTGGAGGAAATTTTAGGGAGTTGAGAAATTAAGTTTATTTGTTGATCTTATTGAGATTTCAATTGAAATATTCCTTGGGATGCATAATAAATGGTCTTAGGGACCTATTAATGATGATATGAATGTCATAAATGCAAGAGGGTCCAAAACTCAATGTGAATATGTAAATAAATATAGTTTACAACATTAAATTAATAGAAAATTAGGTCTAATTAGCTTAAAAGGGCCCTAAATCCAATGTGAATGTGGAAAACACATTGCAACACTAGATCAAGGAAAAGTTAGGTTCATTTTAATGTTAAATTCCCAAATTAAGAGAAAATTTGTAAAGGGATACATTTTCCATGGCCACAGTATGTCTCAATGCACCATTCTTTTAATCTTTAACAATTTTAACATCCTTTAATTATATAAAAATATTATGGTGATTGATACTTTCGAAAACCATAACCCTTGACAATACTTTTAATATTTTTAATAGAAATACCCATAAATATAGGCCAATCTAGTTTATTTATTATCTAATTGCAAGAGTAGATTATTCAAAATTAAATGTCCATCAAAAGATTTTATGCATGTTTCATAGAATGCATGAGGAAAATAAAAGTCATATTCTTTTATGAGATCTCCTTGTATTTGATTACCAATAACATTCTATACATATGGGATAAATTAGTATCCCTAGAGTAGGTTTGTCATTAATATAGTCAAGGATATAAAGAGAACCATCAGGTGCATGTATGGATGCATTAAAATGTGTAAAATCAATGTCACATAAGAAGTTGGTTCAACCCTTATGAGGTTGAAATTATATTGTGTTAACAATAGTATATAGATTATCATAATCATGTGTTTAATTACTACCTTGCACAAAGTTGGATGTATGATTTGGGATTGGATTTGTGAATATTTGCAAATTATGATTTGATGGAGCTACAAACTTGTTTCCTTTATCATTAACATCAACCAATTGGATGTGATTAGAATTGATAAGGTATTTCACTTGGTGTTTAATACATATACATCATTTTTTATCATGTCCAAGTGTACAATCGTATTAAAAAAAGGATTTTGAATTAAAATTTGGAGGTAAATATTTGGTTGTATACATTGGCCTAATTAGAGATAACATGATTAAGTTTTTGATTAACAATTACAATATGATCACATGAAATTAAGAGATTCAAGAAATTGGTTATATTATCTATTCTTGGCCTAAATTGATAAGGAGTTGTATTTATGGTAGCAACATGTGTTTCAATGTGTAGTGTCAAAAAAGGGTCCTATGACATTTATCACACACATTTGGGTCCTCCTTGTTGATTTTAGCTTAATGTTGCCTTGATTTAGTGTTGTAAAGTGGATAAAAAATTCACATTAGGTCGTGGGCCCTTGTGAACTAATTAGATTTTAATGATACCTTGCAAAAGTGTTGTAACACACATTCAAACTTTTCTAGGGTTTTATCAATTAACTATGCATAGTAAACATACTTCTAATCATAATTAATCTTAACCCTACCTTATTTGGAGTGTTGTAAAGTTTTATAACACACTCTCACATTGATCTAGTCCTTTCATTAATAATTTCACTTTCTTGCACTTTAATTGGCCCTATTTTGAATCCACAAGCCTCATTTATTACATATTTTTTAGGGTAATCCTAAAAATAATAAGTAACCAATCATAATTATGGTGTTCTTGGCTTGTGTGGCACAAATTTAGTGTCTAGGACTCATTCTTTACCTTGGGTGAATGAGTCCCACATAGGTCTTTTTGGCCCTAATTCAGGTTTCACACATTTCTATACACTTTTGATTTTTGGTCCCATACATTATGTGTGATGGGACTCATTCACCACCTTGGGAAAATGAGTCTTGTGCAACCAAAATTCAAATTTAAATCAAATTTTGAAGGGATTTTATTCTCTGAGATTTGATTTTATCCCCAAGCATTCAAGTATTCATACCTAGCATTTTAGCATTCACAAAAGCATTCAAGGCATTTCAAGGGAAGATTATCAAGCATTCTAGAGCATCTTTCAAGTTCCATTCATCATGTCAAAGATTGCTTGAATCATGTAGTTTTAGAGCTAACAATTATGATGTAAAAGGTTTGTGATTCAAGCAAGAGCTTCATTCAAGAACTATCAACATCAACCAATATTCCAAGTCCACATCCATTGGATCCATCACTTACTTGTTTGCAACACCTTAATTGCAAGGGTTTGGTGAGTTGCAACATTTCCATTTGGTCATTCATCATTCTCTTTCCATATTTTCATTGTATTTTAAGGTTTAATTACCAACAAGGGGTTTGAACAAGGAAAACCTGTATTCACTAACCCCCACAACATTTTCCTTCTTCTTGTGTGTGATTTACAGAGCTAGGTTGCAAATTTTTGAAGAACCAAAAGTGGAGAAATTTTTTCAATTCTCTAAAAGTTTTCAAAGTTTTCATCAAGCCTTGGGGAAGCTTGGAGATGACCTATATGTGAAATTTTGCAGTTTTAGATCTGGAAACTAGTCAAAAAGAGCAAAGAAGATCAAGAAGCACTTAATCCACTTCAAAACTTCCAAAAAATCAGAAGTGGACTAATTCACCACTATTGGAAAATGAGTCCCACTATACATTCCTAAGCAATATTTTTACAGATTTTGATATGCTTTTGGCTAAAACCTCCTGCAAGTTGGACTAATTCACCTAGCCTAGCATATTAGTCCCAATAAAGTTCAATAGTATAATTTTTAGTGACCCAGAGCTCCATCCTATCTTCTTCAATCTTCTAGGTGCACAATTCCAATCTCATAGCTTTTTATTGCATTTTTTTTATTTTCTTAGGTCATTTAGCATTTGTTTGCATATCACACAGTGTTTTCCAACATTGTATTTTCCAGGTTTACACTTAGTGGTGAACCAATCATTAGACATCATTCAATCCCTAGAACTTTCTCTATGCCAAATTTCAATCTCCTTTGCATTGAAATCTCAAGGGTTTTTTCTTGAGTGAAAGGTTAAAAATTGTCTCTCTCCTTTTAGGTCCAAAACCCTAGAAGCAAAAGATATCACACACAATTTTCATCATTTCATTTTGGTTAAAATGCATATAGATCATCATAATTCTTATTTGGAGTGCATTTACATCTAATATTTAACTTACATTAACTTTGCATTGCATTTTGCATTGGTTAATTTGCACTCTAGGGTTTCAAATTTTGGATTAGTGAAAATTTCATTTAGCTTGCATTATTGCACTTAAATTAATTGAAAATTAGTAAAATTTTGAATTTGTATCTCAAATATGAATCATAAAATATAAAAATTGTAAAATTAAATTCAAAATTCTGAAAATTTTCAAAAAAATTAGTACTTGGACTCATTCGTCACTTTGGGTGAATTAGTCCCTTTGCATATTTTTTACTTTATTTTCTAGCATTTAAAGTTCAATTTTTGAGTTTCCATTTTTTGTTTCTACATTTCAGTTTTACTTTCTATAATTTCAATTATAACCATTTCAGTCTTATTAGTTTCCATTGCATTTTCATTCACTCTACATTTAGTAGCCTTTGTATGAGTGTTTGGTGTCCCATTGCTAATACATTAGTGAGAAGAAATTTGAGACTCATGTCATCTTGTGATAACACAATTGTTGTGGATATTAGGTTGTCTAGAGCTTCGACTCCTAGTATTGACACTAGTACACTAGGCATGGATAACACCCTTAGTAATTCTTTACCTTTAGATTGCATGCAAGTTGAAAAAAAGAATGATACAGTCCCACAAGAAAAATTAATTCACATCCATGAGGATCTAGTAGAATTACAACATGAAATAAGCCTCTAAAAAATTTCAATCAATGCAATTCCTACAATAGAAAACATTCACCACATGCTTGAAAAGGACAATGGCCTTGACCTCATGAAAAAATTATTTAAAATATTTGGTAAGCATCTTTCCCTAACCACTAGTTTTCCTCTACCTACAAGAAATGTCATAAGCCAAGGAGGAACTCAAATTCCTTCTCCATCAATAGTTTCATCAATACCTACCTATACCAACCCTTAGTCACAACAACAATGCAGCAATTTAGTAATATAATTCCTTCCCTGGGTATTCCTGCTAGCATCCCTAGTTTCTATGTGGCATCACACATTATATCTCCTACCTTACCACTTTTAAGCATTCCATTCACTTTTCCTACAACCAAATACACTCCATTACCACTTTCACTTCCATCTCATAACACCAACAATGATTCTCTCATAACACAACTTTTTGAAACTATTTCACCCCTTCAAAAGAAAATGTCCACTATCAACCAAAATCAAAATGGCCCACCCACATATTATGTAAAAAGTAGTCCATTGTCCTTGGAGATATTGCGAACACGGATGCCATAAGGTGTAGAGGTGCCTAGATTTGATAAATATTGAGGGAAGGGAGATCCTTCTCACCATGCTAGTTCCTACACTAAATTATGTAGTGACTTTGTCCTTAATAATAAATTGTTGGAAAAACTTTTTCCGAGGTCCTTCAAAGATACTACTTTGGAATGGTTCTCTTCTTTATTGAAAAACTCAATTTGTTGATTCAATGAACTTGTTGATGCATTTTTAAACCATTTCCAAGTGCATATGACTCGCAAGATAACCTTGGCTGATTTAATGAGATGCAAGCAAAAAGAGGATGAAAAGATAACTGATTTTATCTCATGCTACCAATTGGTTTATTTCCAAATTGATGTTGAGATCCCTGACCCACAACATCAAAAGATGTTCATAGAAAATTTGCAAAGTAAAATCTAGGACAAGTTGACCATGATCAAATTCCCCTCCTTCATGTAGCTATGCACTACCCTTCGTGATTATCAAATTTTGGTTAGTATTCAAGACACAAAGTCCAATTCTAGCTCAATTGAGAGATCTGAGCCCACAAACCAAAACAATCCCCAAGCTTTTAGAAAAAAATATAAAGGATTCCTTCAATTTAACCATCCTCAACAAACCACTCAAAATTTTAATAGCAAAGTAGCCTATGTCAAATCCTTACCCCCCTTCAACTATGGAAACCCCAAAGACAATTCACTCCCTTGCTTGATACCCTTCAAAATATAATGTGCCAAATTTTAGAACAATAAATTATTACCTTGCCACCTATCAAAACACCTAACCCTACTAATCATTTACCCTTGAGCTTTAAATAAAATTCTTATTACTACTATCATCTAGAAAATGGACATGACACGAAACATTGCAAGCATCTTAAACATCTTGTACAAGACCTCGTTGATTTTAGTAATTTATGATGCATAGCATCTACTGAACTTCATGGGTACTCATGAACCAAAACACTAACTTGATAATATCATTGTTCATTCACCCAAAATTCACTTCTTTAACGCTTGGTTTCCACATGAATAAAAGACACCAAAACACCAAATCAGGTTACTAAACTCCTATTAGACCCTAAAACACTTTCATCATCATTATTTTGACTGAATCAAAGAACAAACACTCTTTCAAAACTCTAAATCAATCAACTCATCCAACATTCTCACCCAAGACACCAAATCCTAGTAGTAATCCATCATGTCAAAATGGGTATATCTTCAAAATTTGATTGAAAATCCAAAGAAAAAATACATTTTTATGAACCCACTTCAGCCTTATAAAACATTCTTCAAAATATGGTGTTGTTTTGAAAATTTCAAGCTTAAAATTGTTTGTTTGCTACAAATAGGCTTCAATTAGGCCTTAATTACAAAGAATGTACCTTATAATCAACACCACAACATCAAATAAGCATAGATAGACCTTAGCCATGTTATAAAATCACCAAATCAACCATCTTTCTAAAAAAAAAATCATTTACTAAAGTAGCAAATCATTAAACCATTGCTCATTGCTTAAAACCATGTCCAAATAATGAGGGTTTAAAGAAAAAGTACTTTCTAGACTGGCGATCAACTTGCCACTACTTCAATCACTTGGTATAGTTCTTCAACATCTCTAGGAAACATCTTCTAACCATCTTGAATGCATTTTCAACTAATTCACATTTGGAACCATCAACTTTCATAACAAAACTCAGAAATTTCATTAAGGGAAATGACTTAACTTTTCATGAAGAATTCCCCTACACTTGCACAAAGACTTCAATTGTAAAGAAACCTAATTTATTCCATTCCACCAATATAACAAGCCTTCATCGGTGGAATAGTTCCTAAACCACTTCCTAGACTCTCAAAACCCTTATTTTAAGACAAACAATTTTCTATAAAAAGACTCAAAACATATTTAAAACTCAATGAGATCCGTCCAAAAAATGTTTGATGGAAATAAAAATCACTATGCTACCCAAAAAAATGGATTTTAAGGCTTGATAATGCTATATATGTTGTGCAAACTATGAAAAACAACAAAGAAAACACTGTATTTGCTGGACAGGGTACTTTTATTACCAAAATTTGTTTCAAGTTACAAAGTTCAATATTTTTATCACCTTACAATGCCTTTTAAAGATGTTTAAATCAATATTCATTCCTTCCCAATAGTTACAACTTAACCCCCAAGACTTTACAACTTCATGACTCTTCACCTTCCTATTTTTGTGCATTTTTTGCATTTTTCCATTATTGAGAACAATTACAAGATTTGCACTTTTTAACACTTTGACCACCCTAGAAACCTAAAGATGACTTAATTACACTTTAAATGATCTTATCATGACCTTTTTACATACATTTTTGTAGACATGCAAAAGTATCATTATGCATCCAATTGAGTTTATTCATAAAGTAAACCAGGTTTTGCATTCACCCACTCATTTATTCAAGTTCACTTTAGCCCACTCATTTGACAAATTAAACTCATTAATTTCATTCATAAGTTTGTTCATTTAAAATTAAATAAACTTTATCATCAACCTTTTAATCAAATAAATCAAACATTCATTTAATTGCATTTTTCATCTTTTTCTGATTTAAATAAATCAAGTATTTAAATCAAATAAGTCAAATCATCATTAGGCTAATCTAATCTTGATTAGATTAACCTAATCATCCACTTGCACAAATAAACCAATTTATTGATTTATTAAAATCCCTATTTTCTTTCAACATGGCATCTTGGAAGAATATTCCCCACTCATGTATTTTCAGAATTTTAAATTTTGACATGTCCCCCCACTCAGAATTTTAAATTGACATGTCCCACCACTCGGAATTTTAAATTCAGACATGTTCCCCACTCATAATTTAAAATTTTGAAAGTCTTACATGTCCCCCTACTTAGAATATTAAATTCTAACATGTTCCCCACTCATAATTTAAAATTCTGAAATTCTTACATGTCCCCCCACTCAGAATTTTAAATTTTGACATGTTCCCCACTCAAAATTTAAAAATTCTAAAAGTTTTACATCTCCACCCACTCAACAATTTTAAATTCTTGGCACATTGGCCAAAATGTGCTCACTCCTCAACCAATTAGAAGTTGACAAGTGGCCTCATCCCATTGGCCAATCTCTCATCAAGAAAATCTATAAATGGAAGCTTAATCCTCCACAATGGGGACTACAACTTTGATGCAAGGTTATTCTCTTGGTTTGAGAACTAATCTTTCTCTTCATCATTAGGTGCTCCTACACCAGTTATCCATTAGATGTGTTAATGATCAAGGAAATAAGTTTGTTGCCCCTCCTAATCAAATTTTTCAAATTTTCGCCAACCCAATGCCCAAACATAATATTTCATTTGTCAAAGCAAGTGAAACTATAAACAAGAATGTGATGAATGCAAGATACAGATGATGAAAATAAAGATTCTATTCTAAATAATGCTATCAATTTCAATCCTACAAATGAAAAGGTAGGAATGATAGATGTTATCCCTCATAAGGGCCAACCTAAGAGTCCTCTTGACATTGCTTTCTCCTCTAAGGATATACTTAAACATTTTCCTAATGGTCCTCTCTACATAGTCGATTGTATCTATGACAAGCCCACTAATGGGATACTAATAGATCTCGCCTGTGGACTGTGATCACCAAGGAATTTCTACTTTTGAATGAACTCTATGAATATGAATATGATAGACCAAAAGCATGGATCAAGAAACACAATGGCTTTTTCATGCCCTATGATAGGATCAATCACCCTACCATTGCAAATAGGACCAAAAACATTAGATGTCACATTCTCCATCATCCCACAATTGAACCAATTTTGTGTGTAACCCATGGCTTTGAGATCAATGAAAAATTTCTCTTCAATTGTGCATAAATGCTTAATGTTTTGCTTTGAGAATGAAATATGCACTATTCACCATAGTGGCTTTAACCCCTTTGTCATCTAAAGGAAAATTTTCCCTAGATTGCTTTTGGCCTGAGCCCATGGAACCTATCAAGCCAAGAGAAGACTTCTTTTTCTTGTCTTATCAAAAGTTCAAGGCAAAAATGATAGTAGAACTATCTCTCTAAAACAATTCCTCAACCACTTCCAAACCTCCCATCCTAGATTAAGTCATGCTTCAACCTAAACAAGAACCAAATAACCAAGACCATCATAAAACAATGAAAACAACTGTGTCACACCTCCTAGAATAAAACAAGTAGAAAGTGGATGAATAACCTCTTGTGGTTCCTTTTTTCCTTCCCTTAGGGAAGAAAAGAAACCCATGTTTGATCAACTTGATCCCACACAAATGCAACTTGAAAATAAAAATAAAAAGAAATAGAGGTGCTAAAGAGCATAGGCAAAAACATTGTGTCCTTGCTCGCAAGTTACATGAGGAATTAACTGAAGACAATCAAGAGTTGAACTTGACTAAAGGAATGCATGATGACCCCCCTCCCTAACCAAAACAAAACAGCCCATTATACAAAAATCACAGCAAGATTTGAATTCTTCCATGGGCATTATACTTCAACCTCCTAGTGTTATCAAGTTAGATGATGATGATGAGATTGATTAAATTGATGAAGAGGTACATAATGAGTTGAATACATTGTTCTACTCTTTTATGAGCTTAAGTGACAGATATTTGTGTGCCTCCACTAGTTCAGCTCTATGTCGTAGAAAAATGGCCCCTTGTCATTTTCATGGAATTTTGGGTCTTTTTTATGGTATTTAATATATTTTGCTTTGATTTTATTATGTAAGATGGCTTGAACATGCATATTTAGGTACTAAATTTCAAATAATGATGTCTTGTGAAGGTGTTGTAAAGTGTTGTAAGACATTTCTACATTCTTCTAGATTCTATTAATTACAATCACCTTTTCACACATCAAAAAGTCCTATTTTGAAGTGTTGTAAAGTCTTGTAACAAGATTTCATGCTTTTATAGGCACAACTTCACTATTTATTATTTTCTTGTGACTTATTTGATCCCTTTATGCTCTCATATGCTTTTATTAAGTCTATTTTTGAATATTATCCTAAAAAACAACATGAAATACAACATATTAAATGACACATATTTTAAGGTCCTAAGTGGGACCCATTCTTCATGGGTGGAAAATGAGTCCTCCTTTTGCCCCAAATTAAAAATATTTAAAATTTCTTTTCAATTTTTTATTCAAAAACACTTGATGCCGGCCTGTGATGAGGTATGAATTGTAAAATAAGGCACAAGTGTGTATAAATAGGAAATTTTCACCTCATTTTACATCCTCCTCATTCATTCAATCATTCATTCACACATATCAAGCATTCAAGCATATTAAAACATTAATTCAAGAAATATTCAAGCACTTAGAAGCAACCAATTACATTACTTCAGACTTGAATTATCAAGGGTTTGGTAAGTTGATAGAATTTTCATGTTATTAGTTTGTCATTCTATTTCATTCCATTATTTCATTAAGGGTTTGATTACCAAAGTGGGGTTTGACCAAGGTAAACCCCTATTTGCTAACCCTCAAGCATTTTTACCTTTGTGCATGTGTGTTTGCAAACCTAGGTATGCATATTTAACAAGTATTTTAGTGTTGAAAAGTGGAGAACAAGTCAACTTGGTGCTTCAAGTCAACTTATTCACATTTCAAGCTTAGAGAAGATTTTTTATCCATTTCCTATAGAATTGACTTTAGCAATCTGACAATCAGTGATTTCCAAATCTGGTGTTGCAAAGTTGTCTCCTAATTTTTCAAAATTTTGGGAGAGAAATAATTCACCACCAATGGTGAATGAGTCCCACCTTAATATGGAAAATCTGAGTTTTGTCAGATTCTGGATCCTGACTAGTATCAGAAACCAGTTCATGACACTTTTCACCAATAGGAGGACTAATTCGCCACCCTAGGAAAATGAGTCCCACTATGAAAAATGAGTGATTTCAACCAGCATCGACAACATTCTAGATGCATCAAATATTTCCCAGGTGCACTCTATTTCATGTTATTTCTTTCTCTTATGTATAATTTCTTCATTTAGTTCATTGTTTGCATATCATAGTGTGTTTTCAAACATAGCTTAAATCTCACTTTTGCATTCATATTTAATCATTTAAATCAGTCAATTTGCATTTATTTTACTTCATTTAGCTTATACAACATTACACATTACATTATTTGAATGAACCCTTAGCATTTTTGGGACCTATCTCTCTCTATTTATGTGAAAAATCCTACAAGAGCTAGAGAAGCACATAGGTTAAACCCCAAAAATCTACAGTCCAAGAACTTTCTCTTGTCCCTTTGGATAGATTCCCACCTTTGGTATGTATAGAACAAGATTAGAAGGTGGATGACTTGCTCATAGTTTGACTTGCATTTTCCTTACTAGTCTTTTATATTTTCTTTTTCTTCTTCTTTTGTGTGATTGCATATGTGTAATGTGATCCCCCATGACATTCTATTTGATGTTCTCTCTTTCTCTCTCTTTGTGACATTCCTCTATTTTTACTTTCATTCTTCTCTATGTATCGTATTTCTTTCACTTTTTATCTCTATCTTTTTCTTGTGTTTTCCTTTTAAGGATGATGCAAAGTATTGAGGCATTCATGTCTCCTTCATGTTGACCCAAAAGGATTTATTCTTCTTTTGTGTTTTCATTTTCATCTTTATCTTTTTCTCGTGTTTTCCTTTTGGGGATGATGCAAGGCATCAATACATTCATGTCTCCTTCATGTTGACCAAAAATCTTTCCCTTTTCCTTTTTCCCTTTCTTTTCAGTTATCTTGTGTTTTCCTTTTGGGGATTCTTTGTTTTCACTCTCTTTGTGTCATTCTTCCAATTATATGTGTATTTTTGGGATGATGATAGTTCCAAGCTCTCTAAAATACATTGTAGCAGAGAAAATATTGACCCCAAATCCATAGATCCCTTATGTGTTTGGTTTCTTCATTTTGGGGGCAGCCCCTCTCTTTTATTTTTCTCTCACATGACACAACTTTACTCAAAAACACATGACTTGGCATAGAGATTTCCAAGTAGGTTGTCATGGCTTCTTTCTTGTTTTAATTTTTCATTTTCTACTTTAAAGTAATTGCTCGTAGCATGGTGTCTAGCGATTCCTTTAAAGTGGGGGCATACATTAGCATTATTCTTTTGCATTTTCCTTTTAGTTCTCATTGAAACCTTCTTAATTCATACAATACGTTTATCACTTTGTGGATGAAATTGCATACGATTATCTCTTAGCATATTAAATTCCTCTTAGTGGCTTGATGTGATGCACTACATTCCCTATGTTGTGGATTCTCTATTCTCTAATTGGTCATCTCTTGGAGAAATTCCACACAATGTTCCCTAAGTTAAAGACCTCGCATGAACTAAGAAAGAATCCTTTGGACATTATTTGCATGTTTCATTTTGTATTTTTTGTTATATGGCCGCCTTGTATAATACAAATTGCATTATTGTGGAGCCATCATGTTTTCTCATGAGTTCCTCTCGTACGAAGTTTTTCTTGTCTCATGAAGCTCAAAAGTCATTTTTGTGTGGTGCCTTATTAATGTTATCAGGAGGTATAACTTTGGTATAGTTGAGTGGGAAGCCAAATCCGAGGCATGACTTTCCTAATAGCCACTTTTGTGTGTGTGAGTGCATACCATCCATGAGTGTATGTTTCTCACCTTTTAAGGCTTCTCACCAGGTGAATAACCAAGAGTTTTGTCACCTCATCATGAGTATGTGTTTTTCTAGATAAACAACCTAGATCTGATCCACATCAGGGTGAAAAATTAGTCAAATATTTATCCAATTCTTTTTTTTTTTCTTTTTCTCTTTTATTCATCTTTGGCAATGGATGATTGGCCTTGTCGCAATTCTTTATATCATTTTAATGTACATTCATTTGTGCTTATGTTTGGTTTTCCATGGGATTTTGATGTTGGGTTCTTGATCACTCCTCTTGATTGTTGTTGTCTCGTATTTTTAGTGTGAGTTTTAAGCAGGTTCATCCTCTCAGTAAAGTGGGGGCTAAGTGTAGTGTCAAAAGAATGGTCCATTAACATTTTTCACACTCATTTGGGTTCTCCTTGTGGATTTTCACTTAATGTTTCCTTGATTTAGTGTTGTAATGTGGATAAAAAATTTAAATTAAGTCTTGGTCCCTTGTGAAATAATGGGATTTTAATGGTACCCTATAAAAGTGTTGTGAAGTGTTGTAACACACTTTCACACTTTTCTAGGGTTTTATCAATTAATGAAGCATAATAAACATAATTTTAATTATAATTAATCTTAACCCTATCTTATTTAGAGTGTTGTAACACACACTCACATACCTCTAGGTCCATGATTAATAATTTTGCTTTCTTATAATTTAATTGGCCCTATTTTGCATCCACAAGCCTCATTTATTGCATGTTTTTGAGGATAATCTTGACACCAATTAGTAGCCAATAATAATTTAGGTGTTCCTAGCTTGTGTGGGCCAAAATTTAGTGTATAGGACTCATTTGCAACCTTGGGTGAATGAGTCCCACCAAGGTATTTTTGGCCTTGATGTAAGTTTCACACATTTTTAGACACTTTTGATTTTTCGTCCCATACATTATGTGTGATGGGACTCATTCTCCACCTTGGGTGAATGAGTCCACTATGACAAAAATTCAAATTTAAATCAAATTTTTGATGGTATTTTATTCTCCTAGATCTAACGCCGGCTTGTAGTTCTGTAATTTTAGGAATTCTTGCATAATTAAGTATAAATAGAAGGTTATTTCACTCATTTTCATCCCCAAGCATTCAATTATTCATACGTAGCATTTGAGAATTCACAAGAGCGTTCAAGGAATTTCAAGGGAAGATTACCAATCATTCTAGATCATATTTAAAGTTTCATTCATCCTGTCAAAGATTGATTGCATCATGTTATTTTAGAGCTAAAAATTGTGATATAAGGTTTGTGATTCAATCAAGAGCTTCATTCAAGAACTATCAACATCAAGCAAGATTCCAAGTCCACATCCATTTGAGCCATCACTTACATGTTTGTAACACCTTAATTGCAAGGGTTTGGTGAGTTGCAACATTTCCATTTGTTCATTCATCATTGTCTTTCCATATTTTCATTCTATTTAAAGGTTTAATTACCAACAAGGGGTTTGACCAAGAAAAACACCCATTCACTAACCCCCACAAAATTTTTCCCTCTTCTTCTTTATGATTTACAAAGCTAGGTTGTAGATTTGGCAAGAAGAAAAAGTGGAGAAAAGTTATCAACTCTCTAAAAGTTTTCAAAGTTGTCATCAAGCATTGGAGAAGCTTGGAGAAGACCTATAGGTGGAAATTTGCAGTTTCAAATCTAGAAACCGGTCAATAAGAGCATAGAATACCGAGAGGCACAAAATCCACTTTAGAACATCCAAAAAAGTAGAAGTGGACTGATTTGCTACTATTGGAAAAAGAGTACCATTGCACAGGTGTCATCAAGAGTTTTAGATATTTTTATACCCTTTTGGCTTAAACCTGTTCTTGCACATTTTCTTGGAAGTTGGACTGATTCACCTAGCCTATCGTATGATTCCCAATTAGCTTGAACAATAAAATTTTTAGTGATCCAAAGCTCCATTTTGTCTTCTTCAATCTTTCAGGTGCACACTTAGAGTCTCATAGCTTTCTATTGCATTTTATTCAATTTCTTATGTCATTTAGCATTTGTTTGCATATGACACTATGTTTTCCAACATTGTCTTCTCCAAGTTTACACTTGGTGGTGAACCCATCATTAACATCATTCAATCCATAGAACCTTCCCTTTACCATATTTCAATCTCCTTTGCATTGAAATATCAAGGGTTTGTTCTTGAGTGAAAGGTTGAAAATTGTCTCTCTCCTTTTAGGATGAAAACCATAGAAGCGAAAGAGAGTCCACACAATTTTCATCATTTCAAAATGTTATTAGCATCTAAAGGAGTGTTAGCATATTCAATAAGTTCTTTAGGGAATCTTAAAATGTTCCAGAGGATTCACCAGTAGCCTTAACACCTTCCTTTACATCCTTATATTTATCCTTATAACCAGTATTGACTAGTGTCTACTATTTTTCAAGCATCATCATATGCTTCTTCACCTTTTTGCTCATCTTCATTTCCTTTTTCTTCATCACCTATGATCTACTCTACATTATCTAGAGGGATAAATGTCTCTGATTAGTCTTGTGTTCACTCAACCTATGTATTAGTTACCAAAAGAGGAATAAGATTATCCTCCTTAACATCATCTTCTCTGGTAGTTGCATTATCCTCAACATTCTTCTCAACCTCAACATTCTCTTCTATTATATCTTCAAATTTTGAAGGAGTTTTTTCCTTTGTATCTCCTTCATTTTCCTCATTCGCATGTTGAGCATCATCCATCTGCACAACATCTTCAACATATTCTTCCATAGTAATTTATTCCTTACTATAAAGAGTTATTCCTAGTTTTATTGCCAAATCTACTTCCTTTTCAACACTCTCCTTCCTCATCTTTTCGAGATCATTTTGATCTCTATCCATAAGGGTTGTCAACCTTTGTTCTTTGTTAGGTTTGTTATTAAATAATGTGGTCAATGTGGCCTTATTTATTGTGCAGAGTGGAGCACTTATCTTCTCAAATGTATAGTAATTACATTTGGATTCTTCTTCTATTTATTTCTATCTCCTTTCAATCAAAACATAACATAATTATGTAGGTATCTACTTTTCTATATTCTATATGTATACTTCAAGAACTATTTGTTTCATAGAAAAATTGGTGGTTTTCATTAAAATGAATTAATCAAGATGATGAACCACTAATTCTCACGAAAAAACATGCAATTATGAGTATGATATGATGCAATTAACAATAAAAAAACAATCTTGCAATATGGATGCCAACTTTACAACTTGAAAACTTACAATTTTTTTCTTCAATCTTATTCTTCAGTTGATCTTAAACCTATGAACCTGCAAACACACATTGAAGAGAAGAAAAACTTGTTGATTGTTAGAGGATTGGGGTTTTCCTTGGTCAGACCCCATTTAGGTAACTAAACCTTGTGATGAAATAATGAAATAGAAGCATGACACATGAAAAATGAAACATGAAATGATGATACCTTGGAATGTCTCTTGGAAATTAAATCTTCAAACTAACATGAAGTGCCCATGTAGAATGTAGATATTGATCTTTAATTAGATGTTAAACAATGCTTGCATATAGATCCTCAATGCTACATCAACAAAATTAGCTCAACCACATGCTTGATTCCCTATGCCTTTGACATGATGATATGACCTTGAATTGCTACAATAAAAATTCAATGATCTACTCTAGAAAGACTTTGAAAAACCATTGAAGTGATCTATAATGCTCTTGTGAAGTATTAGGATGCTCTTTTGAAATCTTAGATTGCATATGTGAAACAATGTGAGTTAACCTTATATTTATACTAAATCTAAGGATTAACCCTTAAATTCAAATAAACCAAACTAACATCAAATATAGAATTGAAAATAATGAAAATCTCACCACAAATAAATTCAAAAAGGGGTGTCTTAAGTGAGGAGGACTCATTGGCCACTAAAGGTCAATGGGTCCTAGCACAATTTCTTAGGACCATGCTTCAAGGGGTGAAATGACATGAAAAATACATTTCAAAAGTGCCAATAAAGGGGTATCCTATGTGAGGAGGACTCATTTTCTAGTAATGGTGAATGGGTCCTAGCACAAATTTCTAGGACTCTAATTTTTCCAAGTTAAATGTCAAGAAATATCATCAATGGGTGTTCGGATAGACCCTTGAAATATGCAATAAATAAGGCTTAGATTTGAATTAGAGGGGCCATTTAACCAAAATTAATTAATAAATACCTAGACAAGTGTGAGAGTGTAATACATCACTTTACAAGACCTTGAGTAAGGTATAATTAAGTACATTTTAGTTAAAAGGGCCCTAGACTTAGTGTGAACCTATAGAACAAATTACAAGCCCAAAGCAAGGCATAATTAAGTTAATTTAATATTATTTATTCCCAAATTAAATAAGTAAAAGGGATACTTTTTCCATTACTACATTTTTCACCCACTTTAGTGAGAGTTTTCTCCCATGAAAAACTCACTCTAAAGTAGACATTCATGACACTTAAGTATGAAACAATAACAAAGATGCATAGTTATACCCTATTAAAAATGAAAAAAGAGTAGAAGAAAATAAAGGATCAAGAACAACCATTCCAACATAATGTGAAACATGGATGTTTTTCCATAACAAGGATCAAGCTTTGATAGTATTTCCAACACTACATGGATCAAGTCTAGATTGTTTTTCTATAACAAGGATCAAGTTTTGACAGTCCATCCAACACTATGTGGATTGTGTCTAGGTTGCGTGTCTGTAACATGTGTTGCTCACTCTGGGGTAGTAGAACCTCAATTTATCCACTAGGTAAGTTTTCCTAATGAGGTGGCTAACCGTACCAAAGTTATCCTCCTGACAACTTCGATAAGGCACCACAATGTAATGCTTTTGTATGCTTTTAAATTCTTTTGAATGTCATGTCTATGAGTTTTTGTTAAAGGGGATTTTTATTTTTTCATGTAAGTTCTTCATCTTAGGGAACATCATGCTCAATGTATCCAAGAGAGGATAAGTCAAAGAGTATCAAATCACCACTTATGGGATGCCTCTCGCTTCACATCATGCCACTAAGGGAAATCATATGCTTATAAATATCACACTCTTGGAGGACATCAAACCCAATGACACCACCAAGAAAAGGACATGTCACAAGAAAAAATAAAATCATGCCATGAAATATGTCAAAATATGTCATCGATGTATGTCCTAACTTTAAAGCGGTTGATAACACAATTGCTATGAGAAATTGCTTTAAAGTACTCAATTTTTTGACCTAAGAAATGAGAGCATTCCTCGAAAAACCCTATGTCAATTCATATGTTTCCAAAACAAAGCTACGTCATGAATCAGGGAGGGAAGGGTTGCCCCCAAAAATACATAAGGGATATATATATTTGAGGTCAATATTTCTTTGCTCCAATGTTTTCTTAGAGTTTATAACTATTAGCATTCCCCAAATACTCATAGAACTAGAAGAATGCAAAAAAGAGAGTGAAAACAAAGAAAAATCCTTCAGGTCAACATGGGAGAGACCTAACTATCTCGATTCCTTGCATCATCTCCAAAAGGAAAATGCAAGAGAAAGCAAAATGATAAATTCTTACGATGTATAGAAGAATGTAGGTACATATAGAGGAATTCAAAAAAAAACATCAAATGAAACATCATGAGGGATCAAATTACACACATGCAATAACATAAAGAAACATGAAAAAGAAAAAGGCTAGTAAGGAACATGTGAGTCAACCTATAGCAAGTCATCTGCATCCCAATCTTGGTCTATAAGAGAAAAAAGGAAGCCAACTATCCAAAGGGACAACAATAAGTGTGGAACTAGGGGAAGCACCTAGTTCAACACTCTTTTTAGAATATTTTTCATTTTAGTTCATAGAAGAAGAGAACAATGTATTCAACTCATTGTGCACTTGTTCATCAATCTTTGCAATATCAATATCATCATCTAGATTAATCACAATGGACTCGGTCAAATGAAAAATTCCATGCAAGGTTCATTTTTATGTTGTAGTGAAGGTATAGAATCATCATGCATTGCTTCTAGTAAGTTCAAATTTTTATTTTCTATGTTGTTCTTATATTCTTTATTTTGTAGCATACTAGCAATAACACAATGTTTATTCCTACACTCTCTATAACTTTGATTTTGTTTCAATATATTGTAAAATTTTCTTTGTGTAAGAGTGGGTTTTTCAATCATAGGTTCCTTCTCTTCCTTGGGAGGAACAAAATAAACAATAGGAGGTTGTTCAACCTATAGACACATAAAATGTAATAATAGGCATTACGCATCTAAATCATTTTCCTCTTAACTTTGATTTATCTAAATCCTAAAATCTAAGTCAAAATTATCAAATCACCTAACCTCCTCTTATTTAATCAAATCTTGACTAAATATTATCTTATTCCATGTCCCATCCTCTAGCTTTTTCCACTTGCACATAAAAATGCATTTAATTAATTTATTAAATCCCTAGTTTCTCTCAACTTGGCACAAAATTAGAATATTCTTCCAAATTTGAAAATCCCTCCAAGTTGAATGTGCCCTTCAAACAAGACATTTATTTCATCTTGCAAGTCCTTTTTCCTTGAGCCAAGTAGCCATAACTCCATTTTACTCTCCCTCCACCTTGCCATTTCACTAATTTCAAATTTCAACTAATTGTACTTATGGGAACATTCATCAAAATGTGCACATCATTTTCCCATTCACCTCTTCACAAGTTGCATCTTATCATTGGCTCAAGATTAGTCCCACATTGCTTCATTTTGAGCATTCTTCCATCTTTTCTTTCTATAAATAAGAGGCTTTTCTCCTCTTTTGATCATCTACAATTTGAGAAAGTTTTTTATACTCAATTTCATCCTCAAGCATATCTATTTCCATCCTTTTTATCAAGGTTTAAGCTAGGTTATGCAATTTTTTCATCATGGAGCTCAATTGAATCTTCAAAAAAGTGGATCACTTTTCATCAAATCATCACAAGCTTGAATAGGAGTTGGAAAAGTGCTAATTTCCACATCAAATTGGCACCAACTACCCCATGAGATCAAGAGTTTGCTTTGTTTTGAATAAGATTTGATAGCTTTTGTTTATGTTTTCTTATGGCTTTTTCATCTCATTTATTTTTATTTGCAAATTTAAATGGATTTCATGGGGAATCTTGATTCTCACTTGCATTTTATCTAACTATGTATTTGTTTCTTGTGTTTGTGCATGTCTAGGATTGGGGTTCCACATTTGGTGCTAGAAGGAGGGAAAATATCAAGTTCTAATCACGTTTTTTCACAAAATTATGTGCTTTTCTCTTTTTTTTGGTGTCTACAGGGAACTATTCCACTATCATCCCAATGGTGCCATACAGCATGACTATCAGTCTAGTGGTGCATAGAATGACACTTCAAACTGCAAATCCTATCGCTTGACATTTCTCACCTAGAATTCAAATGTTCTAACTCTGTCGCTGGGTCAATTTATGGTCACTAGATTTCTCAAGCTCCAAACTGTGTTGTTGTTGTAGAGAGCCACTTGTAGATTTAGTGGTGTCATATAGCACCACTGACCCCTTCAAATAGCATCTCCTATGTAGACTATGTCACTAGGGTGGAGTAAAAAGTCAAATTTCAATTTTTTTGACATGTGCAATTAACCATAAGAAATTAACACATCAGAGAGACAAATAACACCAAGATGTTTTATGTGGAAACCCAGTTAGGGAAAAACCATGATGGATGTTAGTCCATAGGATTATACCCTATTAGAAGTATAATGAAAACCAATAAGCGGTTTTCACATGCATTCAGGCACACTGCCTAAAGCTCACTGCCCAATTACAAAAGATGACTCACTGTCCAACAATAGGGTTTGGATTAAAACCATCAAAGATGTTAACTGAGAAAATATCTTCTTCTCACTTGCTTGATTATAGTTCCAATTAAGCTCAACACTTCTTCACACTTGAAGTTATCAATCTTCTTCACACTCTGCTCAGTAATGATATTCACATATACACACATAGGAGCACATGAAGCATACTTTCGACTGATCACATAGTTGCTCTTATATATCTGCTATAGGTGATTTCACCACAACTTAGTCGGCTAGAAATTAAAATATATTTTCAATGTTGACCAAAATTTACAAATAATATTTTTAATGTGTATCCACCAAGGTCAAACACAACATAGTGGGGACCCAAATTAATATCTCCAACACAAAAATTCTTTAATTATTTTGACCATGAAGATCCACAACATGCTACCACCAACATGTTGGCCAAGAAAATGAAAAATAAAACTTGCACACAAATATATTCAACCATGAGCTCACCGAGTAATGTGGATGTACCAAAAGGATAGAGAATGAACAAAACAATATCAATGTCAAAAGTTATGGTGCTAAAATAGTCAGAACACCAACCATTGCACAACAAGTTTTAGTTCCTAATGGATTTAATTGATAGTTGATAAGGATATCACACTAGGAATTCTTCTAACCTCTACTACAATTTTCCACCAAATAATTGCTCGCATTTTTCCCCAACCCTGCAAACAACTTATTTTCCACATCACCTTATCTACAACTAAATCTTCACTAGATGTGTTTGTATAAAGTTTGATGTACTAATTATGACTGTATGAGATGGAAACCTCATTGTCATGTACCATATTATTTATGTTTTGCTTTCCTTCTTTACATCAACTACTTTTCATGACCAAATCACTTTAATGACTTTAATAGCTAAAAGTATGTATAACAGTTGATAATAATCATTATTCACTACTATGGAATACAAAAATTGCTTCTAGGATTTAATATTACACATCTTGTTAGGCATATGAAATGAAATTTCTAGATTCATGCAACTGAATTTTGAAATACTCTCCCTCCCATCCCTACAAAAGTAGTTGAAAAAAATCAAATATGTGCAAATCTCTTGGCTGGAAGTTTCAATCAAATCAAATGTATGGAAAAGGCATTAGTAAAATTTTAGATTTAACTCTCCAACTAATCAAATCCAAGTACTTGAAAAAATGCATTGACTAGATCAAATTTTAGTAATAGCTTAAGCAATTTGCAAAAAGAGGCCCGTCAATATTTTTCATGGACATTTCGTGATAGTGGAAATAAAATTACTCCAAAAGAAATGAATAGTAAAAGAAAAATCTTAGGATTGACTCAATCACAAAGAGTTTCATGCGAAGCAATGGTATGTATCTAGAAGGATCAAACATCTATGTTCTTTATGGATGGGAAAGAACATATTACATCAGTACGATGGATGAAGGGTGGGTATTGACTGGAGATCCAATTAAAGATGAGAATGTTCATATTTCTCACTAATATGAGAGTGCACCTAACATCATTCTGACAATTGAAATCAAAGCGCTTGTGTTCTATCAACAAAGCTCTTAAAGGACAACAATAAGTATATGCATTTTAAAACAAAGGGCATAAAACCATGCCATCTATGACATTCACTTTCTAATCATACATTAGTCATAGATTTCAAATCTCACAAAACTATTAGAATGGAGGTTGCTTTCTATCAACACAATTTAATGGGGTTGTAAAGAAGTCTGAGGATGTATGCAAAAAGTCTAGAGATCATGTGTACCATGATGGATCATATGCATGGAAATCTAAGGGCTAGAGCCTAAATGATTTAAACATAATATCCTCCCAAAGATAGAGATGCACATGAGAGATTTGATTAATAAATGATTCACTGATAATGTGGGATGGAGACACTATAGTAATAGTAAAATATTCTTCCTCCACTACAACATTAAAAATAGAATAAAAAATGCATGGATTGTGGTAAAAAGGTAAGGCATGGGTTTGATTAGGGCCACCTTGTACTCTTCAGGTGCTGCTTCCAACTAAATACCCTGATAGGTTGAAGAGGGAGGGTCTTTGCTGGTTCAAAACAATACGACATCTATTGTTACAAAACCTATTCCTCATTAGATATAACTCACGTATCTAAATCTCAGAGGATGCACAGTAATCTACGACACACAAATAGCTTGGGAGAGAGTTATTTCCTACATGGATATCAGTGAGCCCAATGAAGGCTTTAATGGTGGCCTCTAACACTTCAACTACAACACAAAAAAAATTGATTTGAAATACAAATACTATTAAACACACTTGCAAAACAAGTTATATAAGCGACAAATGTAACTTATGATATAAGCGACAAATGTAACTTGGAAAGAATCCCTTTCCCAATCCTTGCTAAGTTAAATGATGAAAATGATATGAAAATGCTACGAAGATTGTGGAAAAGATTACCAAGATGAAATGATAATGAGTTGTGTAGGATTAATAAAATAGAGGAGATCTCTATTTATAGCCAAGAAGGATAAAAGAATGCCAAACATGGAGGATGTGGGACTAAAGATCCACCAATGACAAGATGTCACTTCTCAACATGTGAGAGGTTGAGGAATGAGCATGTTTTGGTCAATATGCCAAAGAGGGGGATATTTGAAATTTAAATTTGATGACTAGATGAGTTAAATGCTAAGTTTGACATTTGCAACAGACACATAAGAGTTGTTAAATGATTTTTTGGAAGGACAAATCCCTTTTCAAGTGATTTTCAAACTTGGAGGAATATTCCCCAAAGATGCCAAGTTGAAAATAAAAAAAGATTTTAATAAATAATTTAAATGCATTTTCATGTGCAAAAAATCTAGAGAATTTTGGAGATTAGGATTAAATTAATCAATGTTTAATTAATTTAATGAGGGATTAGGTGATTTGACATATTTGATTTAGATTTATGGATTAAAATAAATCAAAATGAGATGGAAAATGATTTTAGATTTAATTAAATAAAGATTTGATTTATTTAATCAAGGAGAATGATATTAATGTTAAATCAAATAAATATGAATTTATTTCATTTAAATGGATGAACTTAGGATATTAATCAATTAAACTTGATTTATTTAATTGATCAGGTGAATATGATTTAATTAAATATTAGGAATGCATGATGTTAATTTTTTATGACTAAAGATTGCATATCTAGGTGCTTTTAATACTTGAAGATCCTTTGAATATTAGGTTGCAAGGTTGGAGAAAGTCATCAAGTTGTCACAAGATTGTCATCTTCACAAAAAGTCACCTACACCATTGAAATCATCAGTTTCAAATCCTAAAATTAGGTAAAGGTGGAAGAGCAGAGATTGAAGAGAATGACAGAAACCAATTTTAGACGAGAAACCCTGATTTGGGACTAATACACCCAAATTGACATATGAATCCTAGTGGGAAAATTTTTTAATGTTTTAAAAATTTCCAATCCTCATTCAAGCCTCTACAAATTTCTAGGTGCACAATTTTGATTGTACATTCTTCTATTCTAATTTATATTCATTTTTTGGTCATTTATTCAATTTTCATGCATCACTATGTTTAAACATTATATCTTGCAGTTCAGTAGTCTTTCCTAGCCCTAGCTTGGTGGTAAACCCCTAATTAGTTCATAATCATACCCTATGACAGCCCTATTACAATATCTCTTTCCCCTTTGCATACTTTAGATTGAGATATTTAGTGTTTCCCTTCAGTGAGATAATTGGAAAGTGGGTTTCCTCTATGTCTTAAAGCATATGAAAGCATAATCCCATTTTTCATCATTTTAGTGTTATTAATATAATACTATATATTAAAATTTGATAAGAAGGTGAATTTTAAAATTATTAATATTATTAAGACAATATTAATTAACTAGATAATATGAGAAGTATAGATATTATGTATGATAGGAAATTGAAAATAAGATAACAAAATCTAATTAAAAAAATAAACCATGTTTAGCTAGTATAAGTTACATTGTAACACAAATATGACAAGATAAATATGTTTGCACATGGTTTAAATAAATTCTTTATTTTTTATTGGTAGAAAGAAAGATAGGATTGATGGAATAAATATAATCTTTCTAGTTTTAGTGACTAGAATAACAAGGGTATTGTTAAACAAATATAATCTCTCAATTTCTACCTATTGGAAGAATATTTATGTGAATGCAATAAATAAAAGCCCTAAATTTTTCATTATTGAAAGAACATGGACATCAAAGTAATAAATTTAAGCTCTCACTTTGTGATTGGAAGATAATACATGTTAATGTAATAAATATAAGATCTCACTTTTAGGTAGCTAAAATAGCACACATATCAATATAATACATAGAAGCTTTTAATTTGTAGAATCAATATTTTTAACATTAATATTCAAAATTATATGGTCAATATTATTACAAAAATATATTAGATTGATAAATCTAGTGAAAACATACTTAAATTCTTATAAAATAAGAAACACACATCAATAACAAAATCTTACAATTATAATAAAAATTTAAAATAATATTTAAGTATTATAAAAAACAATATCTTCCAACCCCACTTACCCTTCCTTAACATAATAGTAATGAATACGATATTGTTGCCTACATACCAAAGGATGCTCCAAGAGGCTTTGAAAAAGATAGATATCTCACCTTTTGTCAAACTGAATGTTGTAGTGTATCTTTGTTTTATTATATGCAAGCATAAATGTTTGTTGTGTTATGAGACCATTCAGACTCGGGTGAAAAGTCTTCATATTATTTTTCATTAAATAATTTTCTGCATTTATTAAATATTTATGTTGCACTTGTATTTAAAAATATGGTTACAAACAAATAGTAAATTCTAGAAGTGATTATTACAATTATATAATATAAAATTAGAAGACAACTGAAAACATTAAATATAACCACCGAAAAGAAGATTGTTATTGGGTGAATGAGGGACAACCAATAGCCACACTTAATTTGTAATTACTAGGAAATGTGTGGGAACATATAAAAACAATTGGTGATGAGTTTTGAGGGAAATAGGTTGTGAAAAATGTTACCAAAATTTTATAGTTTTGTGGCTAGAAATACACAAGCATTTCATGTACACACAACAAAGGATGTGTAAAATAACAGTGGTAAAACATGGAGAAAAATGTTGTAAGTTGTAGTGATTATTGCAAGCTTTGTAAAAGTTTTTAACTATAAGTTTAATATATATTGGACCTTGTGTTGGTGGATGTAGCCCAATTTTGGGTGAACCATGTTAAGTCTTTGTTTGTCTTATTGCTGCTATATTTTTTGTGGGTTCTATTTCTCTATTTTATTGATCAAATCCAAATTTAACTAATAGAAAAATACCTTCTAACCCTAACAAGTGGTATCAAAGAAAGGTTTTTTTTTTGTTATCCTTTGTAGGAAAGTCTCACAATTAAGTGATAGTCTCACAGTTAAGTCGGAGTTATGGAGACGAGGGTAAGTTGAAAGTAGAAAAATTTAATTGGTAAAACCATTAGTTATGAAAGATGTAGATGGAGGAATGTGTCTATCAAAAAGATTTATGGTGTCTATTAGAAGGGAAATCCAAGAAACTATCAATAATGTTTTATGAGGATTGGGGTATTTTGGATAGAAAGCACTTGACAATATTCATTTATGCCTAGCACAATTGCTGGCATTTAATATTACAAGAACAAAGACAACTAAAGAGTTGATGTAGACCATAGTGAAATTATATGAAAATATTTCCACTTCAAACAAGGTATTTTTTATAAGTGTTTATTTAATATGAAAATGGTAGAAGGTGGGTCAGTTGTTGATCATTTAAATGAGTTTAATAAAGTTACTAGTTAATTAACTTCTATAAATATAAACATTGATGAAAAATTTAGGGCTCTTTTGATTCTATTTTCTTTGCTTAAATTCTAGAATATCTTGGTAATTAGTTCAAATATGCTAAAATTTGATGATGTTGGTGTTATTTTGAATGAGGAAATTTGTAGGAAAAAATTAGGTGGTACATCCACATAAAGAAATGTTTTGAATGCAAAAAGAAAGGGAAAGAAATTCGAGAGGAAAGAATTTTGGAGGTCATGGTAATTCAAGAGGAAAATTAAAGGACAGGAGGTCCTAATCAAGAGACAAGATCCTGGATTGTTAGTACTATGGTAAGATGGCTCATTTAAAGAATGAATGTTGGTCTCAAAAAAATGAAGGAGACAAAAAGGAAGGTAGTAAAGAGGAAAATGTGGTAAGTAATAAATATGATGATGATTTTTTGATTCTTTCCCTTGATAATGTTGATGATTCTTGGGTGTTAGATTCAGGGGCTTTATTTCATTCTACATTCCATAGAATTTATTTTCTTGATTATGTCCAAGCGGATTTTGGGTTGGTTTATTTGGGAGACAATGAACCTTGTATGATTGTTGGAAAGAGAAAAATAAAGATTAAGATGTAGAATGGGAATAATTGGCTACTACATGAGGTAAGGAATGTTCCAAGGTTAAGCAGAAATTTAATTTCAGCGGGGTAATTAGATGATGAAGGTTGTGTTGTTACATGTAGTGATTAAAATTGCAAAGTTACACAAGGTTCCTTAGTGGTAGAAAAGGTGTGAAAATAGGCACCTTAAATATTTGTACATCATATTATTCCTTCTACTTTAGCTATTGTAGATAAAAATCAAATAGGGAGGTTGTTGGAAAAAAAAGCTACAATAAATGATGCGGGTTTTGTAATAGTTTTAGGAATAGTTGCTACAGGTCAACAAACAAAAAAAGAAAATTGTTATGGGTGAAATGACACTATGGCATAATAGACTTGGGCACATGAGTGAAAAAGGTATGAAAGTGCTTCATTAAAAGAAATACTTACTAGGTCTAAAATGTGTTAATATCATGGATTTCTACGAAAGTTGTGTGTATTATAAACAAATGAGAGTTAGTTTTCTCAAGGATAGGAAGCAAAATAAAGATGATAAATTGGAGTTTTTGCATACACATGTATGGGGACCAACTTAGGTATCTTCTCCTAGTGGCTCTCGGTATTATGTTACTTTTATTGATGATGCAACAAGGAAGGTATGGATTTATTTCCTTAGGTAGAAATCCGATGTGTTTGGAGCTTTTTTAAATGGATAAGGTTGGTTCAGAATGAGATGGGTAAAACGTTTAAATATCTCAAATATGATAATGGTGGTTAGTATTGCCGTAAGGATTTTGAAGATAATTGTTCCTCTAATGGCATTCGTAGGTAGAAAATGGTGCCAAGCACTCCACAAGAAAATGTTGTGGCTAAGTGCATGAATACAATAATAATGAAGCATGCAAGGAGTAAGAGATCAAAAGATAGGATTCATTTAAACAAGTGATCAGAGGTTGTAAACATTGTTATTTATTTGATTAATATAGGTCCCTCTAATCCTTAGGGTTGTGGAACTCTATAGGAAGCATGCATAGGTAAGAAGGTGAGTTATCCTTGTCACAAAACCTTTGGTTGTGAAGTATTTGCACATGTAGATTCTAAAAATAGAACCAAGCTTAATGATAAGTTAAGGAAATGTATATTTGTTGGATACGGCATTAATAAATTTGGTTATAGGCTTTATGATTTTGAAAATAAAAAATTTGTGAGAAGCAGGGATAGCATATTCAATAAAAAATGTTGTACAAAGATCAAGTGCAACAATGTGAGAAGAAATAAAATGATTATGTAGTGTCGGATTATACCCTGAACAAAAATGCTCTAGTGGTTCCCCATGGTCTATGACAAAAGAAAAAAAAAATACCACAAACTCCAACGAATATTAGATGATCTTCAAGGATAAGTATACCTCAAGAAAAATTTTCTGCCTTTTTGCATTATATTTTATTAATTGATGCAAGTGAATGGGAATGTTATGATGAATCTATGTACGTAGATGCCAACATTTAATGAGAGCATGGGATGGAAGAAGAAATAGACCCCTTGATGAAAAATAAGACTTTGGATAGAAGTTGCCTTTAGCTAAAAAGGCTTTACCAAATAAATGAGTTTATAAGTTGAAAGAGGAAGATGGGGGTAAAAAAAAGATTTAAATCCAAGTTAGTTGTCAAAGAATTTTTAGAGAAAAAGGGAATTTATTTTTATGAAATATTTTTGAGTTGGTTGTTAAAATGACTTCTATTCATACTATTTTAAGTATTGTGGCTACTAAATATTTGCATATAGAATAGCTTGATGTTAAAACTTCCTTTCTCCATGTTGATTTGGAGGAAATATATATGGAACAACCAAAAGGATTTAAAGTCAAAGGTAAGGAGAAACTTGTGTACAGATTGAAGAAAATTTTATATGGCTTGAAGCAAGTACCTCATTAATGGTATATTAAATTTGATAGTTTCATGGTTGAGCATAGCTATAGCTAGTGTAATTCAAACCATTGTGTTTATTTTAAGAGGTTAGGTGATGATAGCTACATTATTTTATGTTTATATGTTGATGATATGCTTGTAGAAGGGTCTAACATGGATCACATAAGGGAGTTACAATAATACTTAGAAAATTCATTTTCTATGAAGGATTTGGGGCCAAAAAAACAAATCCTTGGTATGAATATTACTAGAGATAGGAAAAATAGAAAATTATTTTTATCTTGGGCTAATTATGTTGACAAGGTGTTCCAAAGGTTTAATATGGAGAATGTAAAACTTGTAGGCCCTCCCTCTCAAATTATGACTTCTTTATGCTTTAATTGGCCTTATTTTCCATCCACAAGCCTTATTAAATGATTTTTTTAAGGATAATCTTAACATTTACCAAATAAAAAATCATAATTCATGTACTTTTGGGTTATGTGTCCTAGATTTAGTGATTTAGGACTCATATGTCACCTTGGGAATATGGTTCCCACCTAAGTTTGGGGAATGATCCTAAATTCAACATTAAGCTTAACACTTCTTGAAGTTTGTGTCCCAAGCCTAGGCTACTGGGACTCATACGCCACCTTGGGCATATGATTCCCACTTAGCTTGGAACTATAATTCAAATTTTTGGCCGGAATTTATTATCCTAGATCTAATGTCAGCTTGTAGTGTTGCAATTTTGAGAAATTTGGCATAAATAAGTTATTATCCTAGATCTAATGTGAGCTTGATTTTTGGTTATTTCAATCACTTTTCACCTAACAAGACCTAGCAACTTTTATCAGCAACTGTTCTAGCAAGTTTAAGATTAAGAGAGTTTAAAAGAGTATTCACTTGAGTCTTCAAGAGCTCGTTATCAAGAATTTTGGAGCATTATTCAAGATTCAACCATCATGTCAAAGTCTTAATGCATCATGTGTATTTTTGAGATAACATTTGTGATGTAGGGTATTATGATTCAAGCAAGCATTCAAGTCAAGATCTATAACATACAATCAAAATTAAAGATCCACATTCATTCTAGCCATTTCATAAAATATTACAGCCTTTTACTGCATATTTGTTTATTCATCATTCCTTCATTCTATTTTATTTCATTTCAAAGATTGATTATCAAAATGGGACTTGACCAAGGCAAACCCCTATCCACTAACAAAACAACATTTTTACCTCTCTTTGTTGTGTGATTTGTAAATTTAGGTTGAATATCCTTTAAAGAGAAAGGTTGGAGAAATTTTTCAAAGTTTCAAAGTTGCCAAAGTTGTCACCTTTCTTGCAAGATCATAGAAAGTCACCTATGGAGAAGTATTCAAAGTTTCAGAGTCAAATATCTAATAGGCGAGAAGCTACAAAAGATCACTAGAGGGTACCAGAGTTTCAGAGTAACCCTAATACTAGGACTAAATCACCACCTTGGGCATATGAGTATTAGTATGCCACTTTGTGGACATTTTCTATAGAACTAGGTTCAACAGTTTAAGATTTAGATTTAGCCCGAAACATTAAACTGGGACTAAATCACCTAGCTTGGTGTATGAGTCCTAGTGTTCATCAAAAGTCACAATTTTAGGATTGCAGACCTTGTTTCAAGCATCTTCAATTTCCCAGGTGCCCCTCTATTCATTCTCAATTTATTACTCTAATTTCTTTAGTTTCATATTCTAGGCCTTATAGTTAGATTTACATATTACATTCATCTCCTTATTTCTAAGCACTTGCTTAGTGGTGAACCCCCATTGTTTAATCATACCCAAGGATACCTTATAGTATATCTCCCCCTTCCTAATTCAATCAATATATTAAGATCTCTATGGTTTCCTTGAATGAACAAAAGAAAAATAGGAGTGATCCCTTTTCCCTTTGTGTTCCATCTCATAAAAGATAGTGAACTCCTATTTCCTAGTGCTCATTAAGTAAAAAAAAATAGTAGGGTCCAAGTTGTTGATTTCCAATGGGAATTGTAGGAGTAGTGGTGTTATGATTAGTCTCCAAGTGGGAAATGGTATCTAGTGGAGACAAACTAGTCTCCAAGTGGGAGATTGTTGTGTTATGGAGACCAATTAGACCCAGACACAAAATATTCATATTATTTTACACTAAATAATTTGATGCACTTATTAAATATTTATGTTGCACATGTATCTCAAAGGATGATTGCAAACAAATGGTAAATTCTATAAGTGATCGGTTACAATTATATAAAATAAAATTAAAAGGCATATTAAAATATTAAATGTAGCCACCCAAAAGGAGAGTGTTATTAGGTGCATGAGGTACAACCAATGGCCACACTTCATTTGTAAATAATGGGACATATGTGGGAGCATATACAAAAACACAGTGATGATTTTTGAGGGCAATAGGTCATCAAAAATATTAGGAGAAACTTATAGGTAATCCAATATCTTCATTTTCTATAATGGATCTTGTCCGTCTTAGGTGCTATTGAATGTTAAATCTACCCCTTGGTCCATCTCATGATTGAGCTTCTAATAATTTCTTTGTGAACCTCAAGATTGGTCTTGTTACTACCCTTGAGGACTACAGCCGCCTCCTCAGCTGAATCTAGGAGTGATATCTTCTTATATTCCATTTCATTATATTCCTAATCTAATATAAACAAGAGCGGCAGGGCAGCAAAGTTCTAGCCAAAAAGTTATAAAATAGTTATGTTTTAATTAGTTGTGTTTGATAAGTTTTAGCAACAATGATGATAAAACAAATAAACAAATAATAGTTATAGTTATAAATCATTGCCACAAAAATAAAATGTACTTATTTATGTGAAGACTAAACACAATTCTTATCTCTGTCTAAAGAAATTTCAATTGAATAGACAAATAAATATAATTTTATGTAAAGACTAAATAGAATTATTACTCCATCTAAAGAAAGTTTAAATTGAATGAAGAGATGAATTTAAGCTCAAGGTCTTATTGGTTTCTCATTATTTGCAATTATTTAAATGAATTCTTGACTAAAAACATTGGTTACAAAAAAAGTCTATAAATGAATGACCCATACTTGCTATTGACATTTGCAATAATAGTCATAACAATGACAGTTGGAACCAGCTCAATATGTACAAGTGGGTCCAATTCTGTCATATCCCACACTTGCTTCATTCCAAACACAACATCACCCCCCACAAACGAAACATACAGTACACAGGTTCTTACATTTCACAAATCACATAGAGCATGTTTTCAGATTTGTTCATTAACAATCAACAAGAGGAATAACCTTTTCCAATATCACTTAGTACTTAAAACACAATCAACACTTTTAATGCATTACTTAACCTTGAATTAGGGCATTCTCATGTAAATAACCCATCAATGTGTATTGGCTTTTGTGGTTGATATGATCTAAAAGCGTGTTTTGTGTGGTGTGTGTAGAACTTAGTTTATAATAATAAACTGTTGTTCGGATGTTTGTATGTTAGTAATTTTTATTGTGATGTTAGTATTAATATGCTAAGTGGGTACTTGGAAGTTATCCAAATTGGTTGTAGTTAGAGAGGCTGAATATACCCCTTTTTGTAAACTTCTAAAGTTATCCCATGCAGTAATATTATATGGTTTTAACTTTTATCTATCTTAGCGTAATTTTGTGTTCCTGGGAATTCCTTGATCTTGCGAGTGCTATCAGAGCACTGAAATGTTAATTTCACAATGATGTTTTAATAATAGCTAATGGTTGCCCCGTGAAGAAATCCATTCTTCTCTTAAGACTTTAGGGAAAGTTTCAGGTGGAAGTCATTAATGTCTTGTTACCCCACAAAGTAGTGCCCAAAGTAGACTTCATAATTTTTGTAGCACATGTATTCTTGTCACCCCACAATGTAGTGACCAAATGAATACAACGACCAAGCAGCAGACATTAACAAACAAAAACTCCAAACATTACCTGTGATTCTAACTGGATAAATCCTATTTCTCCTGGAAAAATAAAGAAACCTTAAAAACAATACCCAAAACCCTTGTATGAAAGCACTTATTACATTATGAAGTTGGTCAAAGGAAGCCCTCTCAAAACAACAGACCAGAGTGGAGCCAAATCCTTTTGCACAACAATGTCGTCATCCAAGAAGAGGATTTTATCCAGCTTTGGATAAACTTGTGGTAAATATAATCGAAGATGGTTTAACATAGAGAGGTATTTTGGATTTGGTTACTTCAAATTGGAAAATCCTGCTGCAAGAGTAGTTGGATTTTCTGTATGAAAGCACTTATTACGTTATGAAGTTGGTCAAAGGAAGCCCTCTCAAAACAACAGACCAGAGTGGAGCCAAATCCTTCTGCACAACAATGTCGTCATCCAAGAAGAGGATTTTATCCAGCTTTGGATAAACTTGTGATAAATAGAATCGAAGATGGTTTAACATAGAGAGGTATTTTGGATTTGGTTACTTCAAATTGGAAAATCCTGCTGCAAGAGTAGTTGGATTTTCTACCTTAAAGTAGTATTCTTTCATTGCTGCAGATTCAAGCAGCCTAAGAACTGGACAATAAGAAGAATTAAGCCATTTGAAATCATGAATATTTTCAACATGTAATATAGCTTTGCCTGGAGGGTTATTCAAAAACCACATCTTCATAGCCCCAAAATTCAATCTATCTGTAACTAGATGAAATACATGTTTTTCAGGTTCCTGACAACAAGGAATATGTAGGATCAGTGTCAATAATTGTAGGATTCCCAACACAAAGGATATCAATAGGCTAGCATTATTACCTTTGCATCCAGTATTGTTGAATTAACCACCATAGATACAGCTGGCACATTGTCAGAGAATAATGCATAATGATAGAGGTTAGGGTTTTCCAGCTTGTCTTGGTTTAGAAACTCTCGCTCTTCAAGTGGAAGCAAGTAGTAGTCAATCGTCAATCGCATTGACAAATAGTTTGCACCTTTTGGAATAGTTTTTCCCGCAAGTTGACTTTCGAAAGAGAACTACCAAGGTCAAAACCAAAAGTGGCTGAGCAATTTAGATTTTCACTTTCGAAAGAGAACTACCAAGGTCAAAACCTTGGACGAACAATGTTTAATATTTTAATATGTAAGTCACATCTTGCATGGAAACTATGTAACAGAAACAGGGCAGAATAATATTATTTACCTGTCGCTGAGGCTTTGCAGGACTGTCTCCAATTGAATAGTCTACATTAACCATTATTCTTGATTAAGCCTAACTTGAAGTACAATAAAGAAGCAACTGACAACAATACGAAACCCACTATAGAGTCAACAAATACAATAAGTAACTTCAAAATGTTATATGGAACTTACTACCGATATCATTAGCCAATGATTCATCGTTTAGTGTATTTTCCTGATCTAGTGAGTTCTGTATAACGCCCTCTAGATTTTGTTCCACTTCCTTCTTAGAGTAGACACCACTTTGTCCAGAGATGGTATCTTGTTCATCATGTTTAGTTCTTTGTCTCTGCTATTGGTAAATGGTCAGATACAAATATTGTCCCTGTTGGCATCAATCCTGACCCTTTACATTATGCTAACTATTCCCAAATGATCAAAAGTGCAGTTGTTCGAGGTAATAGTAAAAGAGATCGCATTACAATCTTCAACACTCTAATACCTGAAAAGATTCTGTCTCACCAATGTTTATTAGATCAGTTGGCTTCTCCCACACCCATGAAGAAGACAAATCTTTTTGGCTAACACGTTTAGGTTCAATGGTCCAAAGTCATCATCTGTATGTGCTTTAATGACCTCAATCACCTGTTCAACAAATAGAATTTCTTAGTGTATGACCTTACATAGGATTAGAACTACAAATAACAAGATAAATTTGTATACTCACTTTATTGGGAAAGAGATCTTCTATCTATTCTTTGATAGTCAACTTCTAATAGTCTGAAAACATTTTAAATTCAAACCATTAGGATTAACCCCACTAATGAGAAAAAATTGGCACACACTGACCCATTATGTTTTCAGACAACAACAGCAGACCCGTTTCATTGACTTAAACAGAAATAAAATACTTGCGGAGTATTTTATGTCTGTTGAGCTATACTAATAACACCACATTAAGCAAAGATGAAAAGATAAATTATAAAGAAATGCTTGAATCATTTGCTTTCAAATTGGCACAATTTATCAGTTAAGTAAACCTGGTAATTTATTCTAACTAAAAAATGGTCTTTAGTGAGGCTTGTTTAGGGTTTCAGGAAGGGGAAATACAAATTTATTTTGATGATTAACATATAGTATTATATAAAACATTAAAAATATGACAAGCAGTTACCACAAAAAGAAACACAGAGAGAATAACACATAATGAGGCTCATTTAGGGTTTCAAAAAGGTGCAAATAAGTTGTTCAGTGATTTACACATAGAAATAGAACAATCTAATATAAAGTGTAACCTTTAAAAATAAAAAGACTTCCCTCTGATATGTTTCAGAAAGAGGAAATACATTTGTCATGATGATAACAGAAAGAATTATAGAAAACATTAAAAATATTACAAGGAGTTACCACTAAATGAAACATTGATATAATATAATGAGAAAAAAATAAAGCATACTTTGGCTTGTTTAGGGTTTTTAGAAAGGGGCAAAGGATTGCAAATAGCATTTAATGACAAATAGATAAACCCAAGAACTCTACAAAATGTAGGGACTCTACCAGCCCCCATACGAATCTTCTAATTGCTGAAGGATATCATAATGATTCAGGGTCATGAACAGTTCAATTCTCGCAACAATGATAAATATAGTGAAACTCATTGAGAATTTAAACCAAAAAAAAAAAGGATTAACAGGAAAAAAAATAGAAAAAGATAAAACAAGGGGGAAAACAAGGGAAAATCAATGATGACCTCTGAGGAAGCGTTACTCTCTTATATCTCCCCAAACACCTAGCCATACATCTTAGGCAATCGTAGAATCAGTGGCTTTTGCCCTTGGAAATCTGCAAACACACCTAGCCATTTCCTTCCTCGAACTTGTTTAGTTCATAATGAAGGATAGTAGTCAAAGTGTATAGGAAACGTAGACATTACCAGGCATGAGAACGTGTGATGAAAAGAATTGGTGTGCAATTGTATATTCACTCAAGGATAAGGACAGTAGCCGAGTAACGTATGATGAAATTAAAGAGGAGTGTTGGAAGTAATTTCTCCCAAGGATAAGGTGTGACTCATTCCACTTATCAAGATAAGATATGGAATCTGACTCACTCGCCACTTTACCATATTTTATATGTTAATGTTGTTACTTTCCACATAAGAAGTTCTTATCTTATCTTCACCACATTGAGCACTATCTACAGTGATGAACTACCTTTCTGCAACTATAAATAAGGTTTCCTAGAGTTGTAGAGATTATCATATAGTAATCTGATCACATATATTAGAAATTTGCAGAATTATGTATCTGTCTATGTAATCTTGATTAGTCTTGGTGAATATACGATTACAACAGCAATATGATAATTTATATGATGTTGCAGTAGCAACTTGGTCATTAGATAAATTTTGTTATGCTGAATATAGATTCTTATTGAGCTTATGTCTGTTGTAGTTGTTTATTCTGTTTGTTGTATCTCCCTCCAATCCTTCAAATTGGTATCAAAGCTAGGATAACAACAAAGGGAGATGAGGTTTGGTTGTTTGCAGATTGTAGTCAAAGAAGACATTGCTGAAACTCTCACTACCATATCACAGATATGAAGTTGTTCAAAGGAACTAATCCAGAAGAGATCATGACTGACAAGGTTCTACACAGCCATTGTATGATGGTAGCCAAACAAAGTGTAGTAAATCAAAAGGAGGAGATCATTTTCATCACAAATTGAAAAGTAAATCAAAAGGATAAGAGAAGTTATCAATGGATTTAAAAAGTATGGTTGAATGCCGCAACATTCTGGATTTGTTTAAGCATGTTTGAGGCTAGCAGAGCCTAGTAGGATTCCTGAGCACCTGCAGTGTGACTCTATGGGAGGTGTTGAGAAAAAAAAAGATTTCACACCTGAACTAACAATGGACTGGTCACCAAGAAGATCATAGCTTGTAGTTAGAGCATCCCAACAAAAACATGGGATTTCCTAGGTTCGATCTGTAGTATTTGAAGATTTTAGATGTTCAAATGTCAATGAAAGAAAATTGTGAAAGAGTGAAGAAATGTGAAGCTGCAAAGATAGAAATTTGAGCATTGTGAATGCTAAAGCATATGTGTTCGAAATTAAAGGGGAGTGTTGGAAGTAATTTCTCCCAAGAATAAGGTGTGACTCATTCCAATTATCAAGATAAGATATGCAATTTCACTCACTCCACTTATCAAGATAAGATATGGAATCTGACTCACTCCACATAAGATAAGGAATCTGACTCACTCACCACTTTACCATATTTTATATGTTAATGCTGTTACTTTCCACATAAGAAGTTCTTATCTTATCTTCACCACCTTGAGCACTATCTACATGATGAACTACCTTTTGCAACTATAAATAAGGTTTCCTAGAGTTGTAGAGATTATCAGATAGTAATCTGATCATAGATATTAGTAAACACTACTTAGATTTGTTATTCAGTCTCTCTCTCCTCTCATTTTGAAAGCAATAGAACACATTCCTGCAATCCACTGCACCGTAAGCTTTAAGCTGAGCAGTAATGTCGTTTATATGGTGAAAGGAGGGTTTTCTGGTTCCACTCATGAAAATGGAATCCAATATTCTCTTTTGGTCATAACATAACAAGTGGTGTGGGTGCCTCTAAAAAATGGAAAGGCTTTTGGCTCAAAATGTAAAATACTATCTAAGGTATCAGTAAATATAATGATTGAGTATCAAAAACCATGGTATCATTCTTACAAGCACCATGTCCTACAGAATCCAAATAGCACATCAAATACCAAAAGCACTACATTAAATGTAAAAATTCTGCAATAGTATTGTTCATGAACCCTGAACTTGTACTCGTGCACATACCTGAACCAGCAACTTATACTTCAAGTAATAGCAGCATCTTCTCAATACTTCTTGAGAAAAAAATACTGTAAAGGAGGAGAAGATGAACTAACCTGAGGAGGAGGAGAAGGAAAATACAGCTTCCTGAGAATTCCTCTCGAGCCATTGTCAGACGGTGCATTGGGAAAGCTTTGCAGGCTATGTAGCACATCAACAAACACAAATAAACTGCTCAAGCTACATAAGATGAGAGCAACGAGTGCAAATAAATAGAGAGAAGGGCCACTGACCAAAGGCATGTAATTAGTGAATGACACTCTTCAACTAAAGATATGCATTAAATGCTGATACATACTAGCTCTTACACTAGAAGGTGCAAGGATCACGCCGATAAAAAAAATATTTTTAAGTTAATATTTTGGAAAGTACAATTCATTTGTGAATATTGATCGTTTCTAAAATGAACATATTCTAAAAATGATCTTTTATTGTTCTCGTTTCTCTATTTAATATGGTGGATTAGAAGGGTCTCTTCCTACAGGAATAAGATAAGAGGAGCATATTTATACTAAATATAAATGTCCTACAATAATTGTTTATCTCACCACAAACACAAGTGTTCTAGCAGAGAATCTTGATTATCTTAACTCAAACCTATGCATAATCTCATCGTACTGAAACAGAACCGAAAGGACTACACAGTGTTATTTCCAATGAATCCCAGTTGCATGAAATATGTGATGCGATTCTCTTGATACCCTACCCAATAGATGTCAGATTCTTATTACATTTCAAATAACTCTCTGAAACGAAATAATTGGTTTTCAAAGCTTTTAAATCAGGATGACTGTCTACACAAATTTTGTTCAGTGGTGTCTTGTTAGAAGCTTTATATTTTGTAGTTTGGCTGGCCAGTTGGTATGGTAACATACTGTTAGCTCTTTTTCAAAAGAAAATAGTGTATTACCTTCTGGAGGAGGAGTTTTAGTTTATTTTTTCTAACTGCTTTATATCCTATGCTAATTGTATGGGTGATGGATCTCTGATTTACCAACGGAGCCTTATCTTTCCAGGGAATGGAGGGTACTATGGCATTGTCATTTCCTCTAGCAGAGAAACGTCAAGCTTTCATTGCGATTTTCCTCTACTTCTCTATAACATATGGAAGGATCTGCAAATCAAAAGAGAATGAAAATATAGATGCCGCTACATTTCCTTTGCTTTTTCTTGGGCAGCACAACTCTACTTTATTTCGCCTTCCTTTTTAGCATGATGGACATTTGACGACATCTTCCTCTAGCGCCATATCTGTATTGAAATCGATAAAATGAAGTATAACAGTATTGAGGTTTATTTATTTTATAACAGTATTGAGGTTTATTTATATGCATATTTGAAAGAGATGTGGACCCACTTTATCTGTCTCATAATAATCCATGACCCCACATGCCCTGTGCTCTTGTAACACATAGTGGATCCACGCTTTCAGTCACTTCTCAGTTTTCTTAGCTTGTTGAGGTATTTTCAATTATGAATTCAAATAGGCACAATACTATTATTGTCCCATGAATGTTCCAGGCCTTCTTTCTTCCTTCATCTATGCTTGTTGGAATTTAAACTATAGTCTTCAACCCATCACTCCTCTAAAGTAAAATCCCTAAGGGAAAATTAAAGAAAGAATTCGATTGTAGTTTATAAGAGTGGCTGGTAGAATAAATGGAGATATCCTTGGGATGAAGGCATTCATTGGATGGGTTGCAGGTTACATTCTCATTGAGTTCTTTCTTTCATGCTACTCTTGCCCACTAAGCAATTTCAATGTAGACATCTGGCTAATTTCTTGCCAAAATTTGTGTTCCCCTTAAATCTTTTTTTCATCATTTCAACTCTGCTTCATTTTAGAAGAAGCCCTCCTTGAAGTTTGTTTGCATCTTTTTATTATTATTATGTTCTTTCATTTCATAAAATTTCACAATATTCTCATTGTAAAGATTTGATTTCTACCATTTTCTTATGATAAAACTGAACAATTGACAATTCAATGGTATAAATATGATTCAATGTAGCTGACAAAATTGAGTAGTAGAATGTGTTGTGCTCAAAGAAGTTATTTATGGCATGTGAATAAAGCTCAAGCTCATCTTTGCTTATTCCATAGGGTAATTTACCACTACAACCATAAAATATATTTTGTTCAAAGAAGTTATTTTCATCATGTGTAATTCTTCTATCCTTTTACAAAGAGTTGTTTCTCCAAGTTGAAATGATGATTCAATTTATGTCTTTTTCATCATTTTAACTTTGCTTCAAAATAACAAAACTTCAAATTTCCAAGTACTTATATAATTCTATCAATGTATTCCTTGCACCTCCTTAGGATGCAAGTGCTAGTTTATATAAGATTAGGAATATAATAAAATATCAGCATATTCCTTGCACCTCCTCCGTGTGCAAGTGCTAGTTTATATAAGATTAGGAATATAATGAAATGGAATATAAGAAAATATCACACCTAGATTCAGCTGAGGACAAGGCTCAAGGTAGTAGCAAGAAGACCAATCTTGAGGTTCACAAAGAAATGCTTATAATCTCAATGATGATGAAAGAGTAGCATTTTTTATGCCTTGATAAAGGCTAATCTTTCAACTACAAATAATTTATTGTTCTCCTCTTCTAGAAACCTAGTACAGTGGATGAATTTTGTTTCCTGGTCTATAAGAAACCTCCTCTGTCAATACACAAAAAATAATTCCAAAGGTTCTCTTTTCCCTATAGATAGGTTTTATAAAAAATGTTAAAGAAATTCTATTATTTACCTCCACAAAAATCTTTTCATCCAACTTCTTTGATTGTGCAGGGATTTCACGAGCTGCAAAATATATTTCTATATAAGCTGATTGATTGCCCTAAGCTAGATTGATTGCCCTAAATTGGACTCCGCTTGTACACATAATATGAACAGTCTTAATGAATTCATAGGTTGGTAATATAGCTTTTGGGTCACATTCATTTGTCTATCATCAGCCATGATTGTTTTGTGAAATGATTGTCTTGTAATTTAACTCAATCATTAGAAAGAATATTTTGAATGAATTTCAATATTATCTAAAGAGAACAAATTATTAAAAGTAAATAACAAAGAAGATTGTAATCTATGGTAAACTGCAGGTTAATGTAAAACATCATTAGAATAAAATCTATTAAGTCCTAAAGAAACAATATATCACAATCCAACAGAAGAAAACAAAAACCCATAGTTAATATCACCTATTCCATGGATACTTGAACTCCATTGCACTTTTCCATTTTTCTTCACTGTGCTTGATGCCCTCATATTTGAGTATGCACTACTAGCCTAATAACAATGACTGGAAAAATATTGAAGATAGTTGTCTCACTAACAAAATGTACTTAAACATCGACTAGATGTATGAATGAATAATGAGAATGGCACAAAAAAAGAGGTTGATGGAGGAATTCAAATAATTATAAAATGATTTATTTTAATAGGGAAAAAATTAATTGAGAGAAGAGTAGATAAGATTGACACCGATAATAAGAATGGAAAAAAAGAGGTTGCTAGCGGAATTCAAATAATTATAAAATTATTTATTTTGAGAGAAAAATGAATAATTAAATAATAGAGATATTGTTTAATTATAGAAAACATGTGAGAAGTTAATTTTCTTATTAAACAATATTTTAATTGAAAAGTGGGAAGGAAATGGTAAATTAGTAAGCAATTGTCAAAAGAGGAAATATAAAGATAGAAATGAATTAATTAGGAGTGAAAGGGGGAATTGATGGAGAAAATAAAGTTCGCAAGTCTAGGATAATTTTTAGTGTCTTCATTTGTCCCTTCTTTGATACAATGCAGCTAATCTATGTCAAAGAAAATTAGTCAAGACATGCCCCAATTTAAGCATGGTGGACCTATGCCCCCTCAAAACAATTTGGTAAATTTTTGAATGTTTTTCTTTTTAAATTGGAAATTGTTTTGATATGTCAATTTGATAATGGATGAATTTAAGGATTAATGAAGAGAAATGTTAGTGAGGAAATGTTAGCATTGCGTGAGTGGAGACAACTTAAATATGTATATTTTACTATGCAAGGCTTTGTATTAATCATCATTGTGTGGCAAAATGTGACAAATGGACAACAAAAACCAAGGTATAATATAGACCAGGGTGTGCAAGGTCACCCACTTGCAAAATAGATAGTCCTAGACAAATAATGTCTTGACTCATACTAAGGGAAAATTTACTTCAATCTTTTTGCCAAGACAATCTGCAAACAGTAGTCAAAGGAAAGATGATTCATCAGACATCACCGTTCCTCTAAATCCTTCATAGCAAATCCTCGAGGTAGGTAGTAACACAACTCAAAAGAAAATAAAAAGATAAGATAAATTAGCCCAACAAAGTCAATAGCCATTCAAAGCGTATGCTAATAATTGTTTCTTGATGTTTAATTAACTAGGTGATTCATGGGTTGATTGTTTGACAAGGCCTAGCTTCAGGAGAGGAAACATGTCATATAAGGCATCAAGTTTGGTTTCAATCATGTGACCACCTATATAAGGAAAATGAGAAAATAATGATAATGTTTGATTTGCAGGAAAGACACATCCTATATGAGACAAGTAAATTGACTTAGTTGACTTGAATTTTTGTTGGCTTGTTTGTCTTGTTGATTCGTGACTTGTCTAATGTTCTAATGACTGTTTATGTTTAAGTTGACAATGTACGTGACTCACAAAACCCTAAATGACCAACCTAGGTGGCTTCGAGGGCTCATCAATAGATGGCCTTGCCTATGTAACAATACGTAGAGACCTCATAGTTAACATGACTTAAATTTGTTTTATTAACAAAGGACTGAATCATGATTTGAATTTTACTCAACAAACCCTAAAAGACTGACTTAGTGCCTCGAGGACTCATTGACATATGGCCTTGTCTACATTATACATTCAAAGGCATCGTATTTTGACTAGACTTGGATTGACATGAATGACTCTATTTTTTAGATTTTTGAAAGTTATTTCGATGTTTTTGTGTCTAACATGTTTTGATTTTATTTTTATTTTTGAGGTTTTATGTATTTTTTGGCTTTTTGGTAATATTTGTTTTTTTGTCGTTTTGATATAGTGACCTCCAATAACAAGTGCATGATCCAATGATGACATAGGTCAAGTATTTGGCCCCAATAAGGTATTAAACCAATTTATTAAGGGTGTTGTGGGATAGGTGTTATGGAGGACAAATATACAAGCTAAAAAATACAAATAATATCAATCGTTCCAAGTGATGGAAATGACAACGAAGCATTATTATGGATGTTATGCAAAATAGAGTGGCAAATAAATGAATAGTGAGAATTAGATAAAATGATGGTAGACAATGTAGCAAAGATAAACTACACATGGTGCCTCTTTGCCAAGTTTTCACCATGGTACTTATCCAAAGTGCAACCAAGTGGTTTTCATTATTGAATGGATCATTTCTTTTTACTATTTTCCTAATTTTTTTTTATTTTTTTGGTGTGACCAAAATACCTATTTGGAAGGTTTCATAAGGGTAACAAGTTTTTTTTTTTTTTTCTATTTTAAAGGTTATGAGATGCCTCTTAGAAGCTAAGTGAAGAATTGATTAGCCCTTGATCCATAGGATGCCTTGACGATAAACATTGACCTGGTTTGGATGATCGTGGTGGACAGAAGGACCTGATTTGGATGGGAAGTGCAAATGGCAAATATGAAGGATGATAGATGTGGCGGAATACATTTTCTGCGTGTATCAAAATCTATGACGTATGAGTAAAGGAAATTATAGTTAGTTTACGTGTAAGAGTCCTCCTACGTTGATAATCACGTATTACCTCGTAGCATGTGCTGGAAGACAACCGCCCTTTACCATCTCCTAGCACATTCATTAACCGCCTCCATACTATGAAGTTGATCAACGCCTACGATTATAACCACCGTTCTGCCTACAATTTAAACGCCTCCAGTGACAACCGTTCTTCCTGCAATTTGAATGCACGGAAGCAATAGCAGCAACAACAACGAAAGAATAATTGATTTCTTAATTCGATAGTTCAAGGTACGTTGAACGCTCCGTATTGTTTTTTAACTGCAGTTCAGGTATAACGAATAATACAATTGTTCAACTTGACAGTCTCCCTGTGGTTGATGTGATAGTCTTTTTAAGTGTAGGGACGCTTCATTTCTGTCAAAAACAATAAGATATAAATTTGGATCCCTGATTTTAAGCATGCAATAGCCAAACAGTTTTACACGTTAGGGATTGCATTTCCTATTTACTGAAATTAAAACCATGCTTTAAAATTTGTGATATTGAATTTGTGAAGTATGAAAAATATAATTGATTTTAAGCGTGTGACTTGATTACAACAATAAACTATGGAGGTTGCTATCATTAAAAATATGTCAAAACATGTTGATGCTAAATTCTGCAAACCCTCAGTTGAGATTTTCAGTTGTTCACGTGATCATTTTTCTATACTATAGGATTTTCTACAATTAAAAGTTTGAAAAAAATTTAATGCTTAGTTTATAAAGTTTGTATACCCGAATTCAGATCTGAGGTATATATAAGTTAAATTGAAAATTCCTATTGTTCTCACAAGGGGGGCCCATACGCCCAGGAAGCGTGCTGTCTTTTCTGTGACCTAAAAGATGCTTACCTTTTTGTTTTATAATCTTTACCCTACTAATTATAACATTTATACCATACTATATTTCTAAAGATTACAAGCATCGTCTTCCTGGGTTTCAAGATTAGAATAATTGGGTATTTGGAAGCTAAGCTTTATAATTTCTATATGGAGAATTGAGAATTTATTTCAGTATTTATTGAGATGGAGATTCTTACCAATGAAGAACATTCTCCTTTGCAGAGTATTTTTTCTTCCTTTTATATCAGGTTTGTTTCTCTAATATGTTTTAATATCATGTAATCCTGAAGAAAATTCTACAGATGAGGATCAGGATGGATGATCTTCGTCCAATAATAGAATATAACTTATCATGGTTTTGGGGAAATGCCAATGTCCTTTGTTGACTATTTTAACTTCAAATGTCTCAGATGGATCTTTTAAAATAAAAATTGGCATACTATCACACCTAATGGAGCTCAAGAAAATATTGTTCACTCTCCTTTCGTGCCACTTTTGGATCTGATAGAAAATTATCCACTACAGAACATATTGTAATTTTTCATGCAAAGATCACCAAAGTACATGTTTTTTAATTTTTCTCTTTATTTGTTTCAACTCTCCTCAACCAATTTTAATTAGAAGAGAAGAACGTCTGTGTAATTAATAGAACATATTTGAACATCTAAAGGATGTTGCCCAATATTCAGGGATTTTTTCCTTTTTTCTGGCATAAAATTAGCTCTTACTAATCCAAATTACTGTGAGGCCCCACTTATAGATAGGCATGATAAGTTGTTTATAACTAACGACCTACAAATCAATAGTGCTAGTTTAGCTTAGTTCTACTTAGTATGTCATTCAATTAAAACTTTCAAAGGACTTCACATTAACTTATGATTTTTCTTTTGACCTATGCATGCTAGAAATTAGAATGAAGAATAATAGAACTAATGTCAAAATTGTTACTAATATTAATAACTTAATAATAAAGTTAAAATTGGGGTCATAATTAAACTAGCAATAGTATTGTTATATAGAGAGAGACTAATGTACTTGAGTCCCAATTAGGAATATAGTTATTAAGATTTGCAGAAGCTTGGACAATAGTTTTAATATTAATATCTAAGTAGTATTGATCATAATAATATATTTAGTATTATCAACATTTTGATATTTGAATAATTATGCTATTAGTATCAATATTGCTTCATATTAATAACATAATAATGAATAAACGGAGTTACACGGATGATAAGGTAAGCATGGAGTTATTAATAGCTATGATATAACAACATTAATATATAAATATTGATATAACTAATATTATTATTTATGGGAACATAAAGATTTACCTTCTATGGAATAGTGATGTAAATGGAGAGATGATCATCTTATTGGTTAAAGGGAATATATAAATGATAGGAGTAACATTAATAATAAGGAAATAGCAATGGAATGGATATACGATTTTAAAAATAGAAACAATAATAAATTGTGGATCTAATATCAATAAATACATAAAGAGATACTATGATTACTGTGAGTCCACAAGAAATATAATAATAGTAGGGGAGAATTGAAATGATGAGGTATTTGGATTTATAAATAATTTATAAAAGAATAAAACACATTTGTATCATAATATTGCTTTATCTATAAACAAACTTATAAACTCTATTTAAAATATGTCAAGACCTATTTGGAAGTTGTTGAGGCATTATTCATGCATTCATGATCCCTACCAAAACTGCCCTTACTTGAACATGCTCATTAAGACCTTGGGATACGTTTCCATCTATTTCATATCTCTGTAATGAATACCTAACAAAGTGTAATGAATATCTATAATGAGTATCTGATGAAGTGTTCAAGGAGAAAGCATCGTAAATTTTATTGGTATAGAATACAAGTGGCATAAGATAGGTATAACATTTAAGGGTAAATGCAGGGCTTGACAAAAAAATTTATATCAACTCAATCATAGAACTGGGGAGAAAGGGTATTAAACGAGCAAGGTAAAGGGAGGAAGACAATGAGGAAGTTGGAGGGATGTCATGACTAGTTATGAGAGTACACATTAGCTTTAATGGATAGTAGAAGTGGTGGGTGAGGGTGGCTCTTAGATCTCTGCGCTAGCAGATCGAGGAGGTTGTTGAGTATTGGTTGGTTGAGAATGAGTTGGGTAAAAGGTTTAAATATCTCAAATATGATAATGGTGGTTAGTATTGCAGCAAGGACTTTGAAGATAATTGTTCCTCTAATGGCATTCGTAGGTAGAAAATGGTGCCAAGCAATCCACAGGAAAATGTTGTGGCTAAGTGCATGAATACGATAATAATGAAGCATGCAAGGAGTAAGAGATCAAAAGATAGGATTCCTTTAAAAAAGTGATCAGAGGTTCTAAACACTGTTGTTTATTTGATTAATATAGGTCCCTCTAATCCTTAGGGTTGTGGTATTCTATAGGAAGCATGCATAGGTAAGAAGGTTAGTTCTCCTTTTACCTTTGGTTGTGAAGCATTTGCACATGTAGATTCTAAAAATGGAACCAAACTTGATGACAAGTTAAGGAAGTGTATATTTTTTGGATATGGTGTTAATAAATTTGGTTATAGGCTTTATGATTTTGAAAATCAAAAAATTGTGATTAGCAGGGATAGCATATTCAATAAAAAATGTTGTACAAAGATCAAGTGCAACAACGTGAGAAGAAATAAAATGATTATGTAGTGTTGGATGATACCCTAAACAAAAATGCTCTAGTGGTTCCACATGGTCTATGACAAAAGAAAAAACAAATACCATAAACTCCAGTGAATATTAGATGATCTTCAAGGATAAGTATACCTCAAGAAATGTTTTCTCCCTCTTTGTATTATATTTTATTAATTGATGCTAGTGAATTGGAATGTTATGATGAATCTATGTAGGTAGATGCCAAGGTTTAATGAGAGCATGGAATGGAAGAAGAAATAGACCCCTTGATGAAAAATAAGACTTGGGAATTATAAAAGTTGGCTTTAGCTAAAAAGGTTTTACCAAATAAATGACTTTATAAGTTAAAAGAGGAAGATGGGGGTAAAGAAAAGATTTAAATCCAAGTTAGTTGTCAAAGAATTTTTAGAGAAAAAGGGAATTTATTTTTATGAAATCTTTTTGAGTTGGTTGTTAAAATGACTTCTATTCATACTATTTTAAGTATTGTGGATACTAAAGATTTTCATATAGAATAGCTTGATATTAAAACTTCCTTTCTCCATGGTGATTTGGAAGAGGAAATATATATGGAACAACCAAAAGGATTTAAAGTCAATGGTAAGGAGAAACTAGTTTGCAGATTGAAGAAAATTTTATATGGCTTGAAGCAAGTACCTCATTAATGGTATATTAAATTTGATAGTTTCATCATTGAGCATAGCTATAGCTAGTGTAATTCAAACCATTTTGTTTATTTTAAGAGGTTACGCGATGATAGCTACATTATTTTATGTTTATATGTTGATATGCTTGTAGAAGGGTCTAACATGGATCACATAAGGGTGTTAAAATAATAGTTAGAAAATTCATTTTCTATGAAGGATTTGGGGCCAGGAAAACAAATCCTTGGTATGAATATTACTATAGATAGGAAAAATAGAAAATTATTTTTATATCAGGCTAATTATGTTGACAAGGTGTCAGAAAGGTTTAATATAGAGAATGTAAAACTTGTCAGCACACCTTTGCCTAGTCTTGTCAAATTGACTAAGGAATGTCCAAAGACACAAGAGGATGGGGATAAAATGTCCAAGGTAGCATATGCTTAAGTTGTGGGTAGTTTAATGTACACCATGATATGTACGAGAAAAAATATTGGACATGTCCTAGGAGTTGTTAGCAAGTATATGAGTAATCCTAGAGTTGACTACTGGGATACGATAAAATGAATTCTCAGGTATTTGAGAGGTACATCCAATAATTTTTTATTTTTTTAAGGCTCTAATATTGATTTAAAAGGCTATGTTAACTCATATTTGGCAGGGGATATTGATACCAGGAGTACCACAAGAAATGTATTTATAGTTGGTGGGACAACAGCGAGGTTGATTTATCAATTGAAAAGGGTGGTTGTTTTATCCACCAAGGGGGTAGAGTATGTAGCTACAATACATGCAAGCAAAGAGATGATATGGCTGCAACTTTTCATAGAAGAGTTGGGAAAACAACTGGCTGAAAGTCACTTGTTTACTAGCAACCAAAGTGTTATACATCTTGCAAGGAGTTTTTCTTTGCACTCAAAAACCAAGCACATATATTTGAGATATTGTTTTATTTGGTCGGTGTTGGAGGATTGGTAGGTAAGGTTGGAAAGGATTCATATAGATTACAATTTAGTGGATATGTTTATGAAGGCAGTGACAAGGGAGAAGTTGAGCTACTCTTCAGCTTCGGTTGTCCTTCAAGGCTAAATTTTTAGTGTAGTATAGAAAAATGTATACCTTTACATTTTCACACTTGTGTGGGCCCTCACTCTCAAGTTATGGATTCTTTATGTTTTAATTGGCCTTATTTTGCATCCACAAGCCTTATTAAATAGTTTTTTTAGGGATAATCTAAACATTTATCAAATAAATAATAATAATTCATGTACTTTTGGGTTATGTGTCCTAGATTTAGTGATTTGGGACTCATATGTCACCTTGGGAATATGGGTCCCACCTATGTTTGGGGAGTGATCCTAAATTCAACATTAAGCTTAACACTTCTTGAAGTTTGTGTCCCAAGCCTAGGCTATTGGGAGTCATACGCTTCCTTGGGCATATGATTCCTACTTAGCTTGGAACTATAATTTAAATTTTTGGGAGGAATTTATTATCCTAGATCTAATGTCAACTTGTAGTGTTGCAATTTCTTGAAATTTGGTGTAAATAAGTATAAATACAAGGTTATTTCACTCACTTTTCACCTAACAAGACCTAGTAACTTTTATCAGGAACTATTCTAGCAAGTTTAAGATCAAGAGAGTTTACAATAGTACTCACTTGAGTCTTCAAGAGCTTGTTATCAAGCATTTTGGAGCATTATTCAAGATTCAACCATCATGTCAAAGTCTTAATGCATCATGTGTATTTTTGAGATAACATTTGTGATGTAGGGTATTATGATTCAAGTAAAAATTCAAGTCAAGATCCATAACATACAATCAAAATTCAAGATCCACATTCATTCTAGCCATTTCATACAATATTGCAGCCTTTTATTCAAAGGTTTGGTGATTTCTAACACTACATATTTGTTCATTCATCATTCCTACATTCTATTTTATTTCATTTCAAAGATTAATTATCAAAATGGGATTTGACCAAGGAAAACCCCTATCCACTAACAAAAAAACATTTTTACCTCTCTTTGTTGTGTGATTTGTAAATTTAGGTTGAATATCCATTAAAGAGAAAGGTTGGAGAAAATTTTCAAAGTTTCAAAGTTGCCAACATTGTCACCTTTCTTGACAGATCATAGAAAGTCACCTACGGAGAAGAATTCAAAGTTTTAGACTCAAAAATCTAATAGGGGAGAACCTACAAAATATCACTAGAGGGTACCAGAGTTTCAAAGCAACCCTAATACTGGGACTAAATCACCACCTTGGGCATATGAGTCTTAGTATGCCACTTTGTAGAAATTTTCTATAGAACCTAGTTCAACAGTTTCAGATATTTGATTTAGCCTGAAACCTCAAACTGGGACTAAATCACCTAGCTTAGTGTATGAGTCCTAGTGTTCATCAAAAGCCACAATTTCATGATTGCAGACCTTGTTTCAAGCATCTTCAATTTCCCAGGTGCCCCTCTATTCATTCTCAATTTATTACTCTGATTTTTTTAGTTTCATATTCTAGGCCTTATAGTTAGATTTACATATTACATTCATCTCCTTATTTCTAAGCACTTGCTTAGTGGTGAACCCCCTTTGTTTAATCATACCTAAGGATACCTCATAGTATATTTCCCCCTTCCTAATTCAATCAATATATTGAGATATATATGGTTTCCTTGAATGAACAAAAGAAAAATAGGAGTGATCCCTTTTCCCTTTGTGTTCCATCTCCTAAAAGATAGTGAACCCCTATTTCCTAGTGCTCATTAAGTAAAAAAAATAGTAGGGTCCAAGCTGTTGATTTCCAATGGGAATTATAGCAGTAGTTGTGTTATGATTAGTCTCCAAGTGGGAAATTGTATGGAGTGAAGACTAACTAGTCTCCAAGTGGGAGATTGTTGTGTTATGGAGGCCAATCAAACTCAGACATAAAATATTCATATTAGTTTACACTAAATAATTTGATGCACTTATTAAATATTTATGTTGCACATGTATCTCAAAGGATGATTGCAAACAAATGGTAAATTCTATTCTATAAGTGATCAGTTACAATTATATAATATAAAATTAAAAGGCATATTAAAATATTAAATGTAACCACCCAAAAGGAGAGTGTTATTGGGTGCACGAGGTACTACCAATGGCCACACTTCATTTCTAAATAATGGGACATATGTGGGAGCATATACAATAACTTCATGATGATCTTTTAGGGCAATAGGTCATCAAAAATGTTAATAGAAACTTATAGTTTTGTGGCTAGAAAAATGTAGGAAGCACCGTAGGTACACACAACTAAGGTTATCTAAAAACAACAGTGGTAAAATGTGGAGAAAAATGTTGTTGTAGGTTATAATGGTTGTTATAACCTTTGTAAAGGTTATTTACTAGAATTTTAATATATATTGGACCTTGCGTTGGTGGATGTAGCCCAATTTTTGGTGAACCACATTACATCTTTGTGTTGTCTTCTTGCAGCTATATTTTTCTGTGTTCTATTTTTCTATTTTATTGATTAAATTTGTATTTAAGTAATAGAAAAATACCTTCTAACCCTAACAATGATGGATATTACCTTCCCTCAACATAAATTACCTCTAATTGAATTTGAAAAAAATCATGGAGCTCTAATGATATGTGTTTCCATTAATAAAACTAGGATTAGACATGCACACTTATTGATAAAATAAGAAAATACCTAGAGACTTACAAGCATGTAATCAGAATAAGAAACAAAATAAAACAAGAAAATACCTTGATAAGTGAAGATGATTGAAAAAGGCCTGAAAACCTTAAAAATTGCTACTTTTGAGGTGTACTAGGACTGATATGCCAGGTTGGGCGATTTAGTCCAAGTTTAGGGTTTTTGGGTAGAATCTAGAATCTCCTGGTGACTTATTAGAATCCAATGAAAGATGCCAAAAGGGTTATACAAGGATTCATACACCCAAGGTGGTGATTTAGTAGCATTACTAGGGTTTGTCTAATATTTCTATAGCCTCTAGTGATCTTCTATAACTTTCATCTTGTCTGATCTTTAGGTCTAAAAAGTATAAATTTTGATCTATAGGTGAGTTTCCATGAAGATGACAAATTATTGACAAATTTGACAACTTTGTCTTCAAAGTATCTTTAAGTTCTAATTCACCTAGATTTGTAAACATGCATCAATAGATAAAAAAGTTTTGTTATGGAATAGGGTTTTTCCTTGGTCAAAATCATTTTTGGTAATTAAACCTTGAAATGAAATAGAAAATCATGAAGGAATGATGAATGAACAAATACACGATGTTGCAACTCACCAAACCCTTTACATGAAGGTTGCAAAGTTTTGTGAAATGGCTCCAAATGGTTTGGATCTTGATTCTTGATTATTGATATGAGATCATTTATTTGAATGCTTGCTTGAATTATAAAAACCTACATCACAAATATTAGCTCACAAACACACATGATGCATGAAGACTTTGATCATAAACATGTTTGTAATACTTGAATACTTGAAAGCTTGGAGGACTTGAAAACTTGCTAAGAGAAAATATGTGAAATACCCTTATATTTTTACTTCTTTATGCTAAATTTCTTTAAATTACAACACTACAAGCTAGTATCAGATCTAGGAGAATAAAATCCTGCTAAGAGTTTGAATTAAAATAGGTCTAAGCTAAAGTGAGACTCATACACCCAAGGTATCATATGTATCCGAGTGGCTCAAACATGGGACAAAAACTCCAAGAAGTTTTAAGTTCAATGTAATATTTAAAATTAGGTCCCAAAACCTAGGTGGTACGTATACACCCAAGGTGGCGTATGAGTTCCAGATCACTAGATCTAGAACACATAACCCAAAACATTAAATTATGATTTTTCATTTGTTAAATGTATGGATTTTCCTTTGGAAAATATATTTCATCAGTCTTGTGGATACAAAATAGGGAAAATTACAACATAATGAAGTCCTGTTTAAATAGGGAGGGCCCAAAACAGTGTGAAAATATAAGGGGATACATTTTTTTACTCTACAAAATTATTATTATTCCAACAATTTTTTTCCAAAAAGCAACAAACATGGGTGTGTGGCACCTTAAAGAAAAAATAAATTTGTGAATATTTGAAATTTTGATTGCTAACCTTTTTATTATTTTAAAATGATCCTAATTCAACCTCTACCAAAAAATAATTAATTAAAATTCATATATAACCATGTTTTCCTATCATTTGCAACATTATAAATCATTTTTAGAGAGAGAGATCAATTTGGACACAATTATGGAGAAGTTGTCATTTACATTCTAGCTTCACAAATATATTGTTTATGTGAGCTAAAATTGTGTTGGCCTATCAAGCAATCAAGGCATACATCAATCAACTTTTTTATTGCATCTCTTTGTCGAGTGCTTTCATATCAAGCTAACAATATCATTTATCATTTATCAATTTTTGTCATTTATTTTTTTTAGCCTTTGAGTGACCTAGGGAATGTCCTCTTGAGCAATCCCCTATAAAACATACCATTTCCCTTTCTTTTCATGTGTGCAAGTCAGATCCATAGGTTTTAGGAGGTGACAATCTTAGAAAAGACCGTAGACCTTAATCCAAATTTTGAATCTTTTAAATTTAGAAAAGGAGGTTAGGGAACATCCCACCTAGACCAACCAATTCAAGCTCAAATTCACATTGTAGATTCCTTGTTGTTGTACTAAATTATAGTTTTAGATCTAGGGTTACATGTCAAATAGGCTTGATAAATCACATGTCAAATTTATTATTTTCACAACTCAATACAACATTAACCCTATGAGGTTATCTCTCCCTTCTGAGTGAGTGCGGGCGAGCTAGGGCACCCGAGCCCTAGCTTGCAGTCTGGTTTTTTCTGTGCCCAGGGACTTTGCATGCTCACGGGGGGTCAAGGGGACTAGGATCTCATTGTGGTTTTCTTCTATCTTTGGGTGCTATGTATTTTCCTCTAGTGCTGTACTATGTGTAGCTTTTGTGGGTTTCAAACGGGGTTTATTCTCCTCATTCTTAGCATCCTGTGGTCTGTGCTTGGCGCATGCTTGGGGAGGGTTGTTTTTTCTTCCTTTTTGTTGCTGATTTTTGTGTTGGTGCACCCATTCTGGGCTCTTGTGTTGGTTTTGGCCTAGTGAGCGGGGGTTGCGGGAGCCCTCTTATCATTGATTTAAATGGCTGCTCACATGTCTTTAGATATGGCAGGTCTGGATTCTGCTTTGGCTGGGGTGAATGCTGGAACGCCTTCTCAACATTCTTCTAGATTGGGTGGCGTTCGAAATGGTGCCCTTAAACTACATAAGGTGAATGGATGTTTGGAGAGGACTCACGAACAACCAGTTTTAGTAGTACAATCAGAATCAGTAGCTAAAGATATCGAATACTATTGCAACCATGTTTTGATTTGCAAGTTCCTGGGGATGAGGGTTTCTCACGCTTTTCTTGATAATTGGATTCGTAAGATATGGAACCCGGAAGGTGACTTTGATATTCTAATGGCTGCAAATAACTTCTTTATGGTAGATTTCTTGTGTGTTTCTGATCGAAACAGGGCTTTTGAAGGTGGTTTGTACTTCTATAATTAGGTGGGTCTTTTCATCAAACCATGGTATGCCGGCTTTAACTCGGCAGAGGAATTACCTTCTAGAGTCCCAGTTTGGGTTCGTCAGCCTTGGCTACCACTAGAATGTTGGAGAAGTGATATACTATAGTCGATTGCATTGTTGCTAGGAAGACCTATTGGTCCTTCTCAACAGACTCTGAATAAGAGAATTTTTTCTTATGCTAGGGTTTGTGTTGAAATTGATTTGAGTAAGCCATTACCAGATTCTATTGATATGACTATTGGATCCTGCTCCTGGACTCAACCGTTAGACTACGAAATGCTACCTTTTAGGTGTAGAGTATGTCATGAATATGGGCATCTCCAACGGAGGTGTCCTCGTGCTTCAGGTGCTTTTGGTACAAGTAATGCTTCCCCCCAGCCCTCTTTGAATGCAGACAAGGGTAAAGCTCCCATGCAGGGTGGGGGGGTTGATAAGGAGGGTTTTATCCCGGTTAAGCCTCAGAATAGTAATAGAGGCCAAAAGAGATCATTTAAAGATAGGCAAGAGGAAGAAACTCTCAACAGGTTTGAGGCACTTGAAGATTTAGTTCAAGAGGAGGGTTTTCAAGAAATTCTACAGAGACCAGTGAATTCTTTAGCTGTGGAGGTGCCTGGAGTTCAGTCTTCTGGGACTCCAAGTTTGATTCATATTGGAGTACAAGGTGCTCAGATAGCTACTGTTGAATCTTCTCCAAACCTTGCTTTGGCTATGACTTATTTGGTGATGGAAGCATCTGGTGGGCCTGCTGACATTGGTGGAGTTCTCCCCGACATGCAAGGTGCTTTTGATCTAGGCAAACAAAAGACTCACTCTCCTGGTTTAGGTCTGCATCAAAAAAATTTCAAGAAAGGGGCTCTTGAGAAACCTCTCAAGGTGGGTAGAAAGAATGATCAGGAAAAAGTCAAGCTAACTAGTGAGACACTGGTAGAGTCAGGTTCGGTGAAGACTATTGATACTCATTCTCCCAGCCTCCTCGATGATTGTGCTTTCTTGGAATGTGCGGGGTATGAATAACATCCCTAGACAAAAGGCTATTCAAGATTTGATTTGGTCTCATTCTCTTGATGTGGTTTTCTTACCGGAAACTAAGTTGTTTGTTGACATTATGCTGGCAATGGCTTCTAAGGTTGGGGTCGAGGTCAGTGCCAATGTGTTGGGGAGTCTAGTAATTTTGGTGGGGTGGCTTGTTTGTGGGACCCACGAAGAGTCTAACCTATTTGGTGGTTCTCTTGTAGAAGTTCAATATCTTGTGTTGCTTCTCATCTTGAGTCAGGGGAGAGAGTTCTCTTCTCGAACTTGTATACATCGACTGAATTTTAGGGTAAGGTTTTGTTGTGGGTTCATGTGCGATATGTGAGGTCATTGGATCCATACCTTCCTTGGATTCTAGCTGGGGATCTTAATGTCGTCTCATCTTTAGAGGAGAAGAGGGGTGGTAATGTCCATCTAGATTCTACTTCAACTCTCTTGAAGGATAATAATGCACTCTTGAACCTGGTTGACATCAAGCCGGGTAATGGGTTATTTACCTGGAGTAATAGAAGATGTGGGGAAGCGGCCATTTCTGAAAGATTAGATAGATCCCTGGTTTCTAGTTTTTGGATGGGGGATAGGTGGGTGACTAGCTCTGAGATTTTGGATGGCAAGGGTTTTGATCATGGGCCAATCAAACTTACTGCTGCATTACCTTGACAAGGTATAAACCTGTCTTTTAAGTTTCAGCTTATGTGGCTCAGGGATGATTCTCTTCATGACTTAGTTCTTGGATGGTGGAGTCTTAGGAAGCCACCACATGGGACTGCTATGTACTCCTTCTCAAAGCAGCTCTAGTTTGTGAAGTATAAGTTAAAGCGTTGGAATAGGTAGCACTTTGGTAATCTCTTCCAAGAAAAGAAAAATGCTCAGTCTCAGTTGGATTCAATTACCCGGCAGATTCGGGATCTAGGTTTCACAAAGGAACTTGGATTGCTTGAAGCTGCTGCAGTGAAGGATGTGGAAGAATGGAACTTAAGGGATGAGATTTTTTGGAAACAAAAATCTAGAATTGAGTGGCTCCAGGTTGGAGACAGGAACACTTCCTTCTTCCACAACTCTGTGAAGGATAGAAAGCAAGGTAATGCTATCTCCTCTTTAGTGCCAGAGAATGGAGAGATTTTTTCATCTTCCGCATCTATTTCTACTGAGGCTATCTATTTCTTCTCTGCATTGTTGTCTGAGGAATCCCCTCCTGCGGAGGAGGATGAAGCTTTGATCCTGGGTAGCATACCGACTTTGGTTTCTAGAGAAATGAATGAATCTTTGCTTCGTCCTATCCCTTTATCTGAGCTTGGAGCAGTTGTTTTTCAGATGAAAAGAGAAAAAGCCCTAGGGCCTGATGGGTTTCTGACTGAATTCTTTCAGGAGTTTTGGGAAGTGATTAAATTGGACCTTCTAGCGGTTGTTCAAGAATCTCTATTGAACAAACAAATGTTGAGATCTATGAATACTAATTTTTTAACCCTCATACCAAAGAAGGAGGGGGCTAATGCTTTGGATAATTTTAGGCCCATTGCTTTGTGTAATGTGGTGTTTAAAATTATTACAAAGCTGATTGTTGAGCGGCTAAAACCTTGGTTAGGCAGATTAATCTCTAAAGAGCAAGGGGGTTTTGTTGTTGGTAGACAAATTTTGGATGGTGTCATTATTGCTGCCGAGACCATTCATTCTATGGTGGGCTCTAAAGAGAAAGCCATGTTCATTAAGTTGGACATGGCTAAAGTTTATGATCGTGTTAAATGGGCCTTCTTGTTCAAGCTTCTGGAAGCATTTGGTTTTGCTGGTGCTTGGATTGAGTGGGTCAGGAGTTGTGTCACTTCATCTTCCTTCTCTATGTTGGTTAATGGTGAACCCTCTGAGTTGTTCAAGGCTTCTAGGGGGCTCAGACAAGGAGATCCCTTGTCTCCCTATTTGTTTACTTTGCTTGCGGAAGGCCTAGGGAGGTTTATAAGATCTCGCGTGGAGTGTGGTTTGATTCAGGGGTGGAGTTGGGGAAATAACATCCCCTCCTATTCTCATCTATAGTTTGTGGATGATACTGCTCTGATGGGCTATGCCAAGGTTGAGGAAGCTGTCAGATAGCGTAGCACTCTTGATTGTTACTTGGCTACCTCAGGTCAAAGAATCAATGAAGGGAAGTCCTTTATTTACTTCTTTAATACTCCAAAGATTATTCAAAGGAGGATCACTGGTATCCTTCCTTTCCAGATTGGTACTCTCCCTTTTGTTTATCTTGGCATCCCGGTTGCGGTTCGCTCGCTTCCTAAATTGTTCTGGAAGGGGATTATGGACAAGTTTCAGAATTTGGTTAGTCATTGGAATTGTAGGTGGCTGTCTTCTGCTGGTAGAGTGACTTTGCTAAAGTCTGTGGTTCAAGCTCTTCCTATATATAGATGTTTTGTTCTCTTGGCACCTTCTAGTTTTATCAAAGATTTCAAAAAATTATCTAGGCAATTCTTTTGGACTAGCAATCTTCTTCATAGAAAGTGGAGCTTGGTTAAATGGGATGTCATCTGTAGACCGAAGTAGGAAGGCGGGTTGGGGCTTCGCAGGACTGACTTGAATGGGCAAAGCTCTAGCTATGAAACTTTATTGGTAGTGGTCCTCTCAGTAAAACCAGTTGTGGGAAAAAATTCTTACCTCAAAGTATCTTGGTGAGGTTGAGAGTGCTGATGTGGCTCGCTTTAGCCTAGAAGGGAAGGGTTCTACGATTTGGTGCACTCTAAAAAGGGGTGCCAAGTTGGTCAAATAGGGGTTGTTTTGGATTTGTAATGAGGGTAAGTGTTGTGCATGTTTTGCACACATGCCCCGCCGTAGGCAAGGACCCCCTTTTTTCGCACCCGACAGGCTGCTTTGCTCCTATCTTGTTTTCTGTGCCCCATTTCCAAGCCCAAATTGGTCATGTGCTTTCAAACGATCAAATCCCCTACCCAAATTCACCTACTTGGGGTATTCAAATTTACAGAGAAATGAGATCCACCGTCCCCTTTTCTGCCTTTTGTCTTGTTTTTGTTGTTTGGAAACATTCGTGGACCCCCGTTGCTCCCGTTTCCTCATTTTTGATGTTGGGTTCAACCTTTTTGGATCTAGAATGTGTTTGTGGTGCCTAAGTGAACTGCCAAGGTTTTATCAATGTTCTGTTAAGTTTTGGTGTTTCTACGACTCCATCCCTCTTTGGCTATTTTTGAAACATCTGTCGACCCCTGTCGGTCTGGTTTCCACATTATTGATTTTGAGGCCGACTTTTTAGTGGATTTGGGATATGTTTGTGGTCCCTAAGTGAACAGCCAAGGTTTTTTCAATGTTCCACTAAGTTTCGGTGGTTCCAGAGCTTCGTCCCTCTTTGGCTGTTTTGGAAACATCCATGGACCCATGTTGGTTCGGTTTCCACATTTTTGACTTTAGAGTCACCCTTTTTTGGATCTGGGATGCGTTTGATGTGCTTAAATGAACTGCCAAGGTTTTGTCATCGTTCCATCAAGTTTCAATGGTTTCAGAACTTTCCCTCCGGAATTGCCTTCCTCCTTGGCTATTTGGAAACATCCATGGACCCCCATCACTCCCATTTCAATATTTTTGACTTTGGGGTCACCCTTTTTGGATCTGGGATGTGTTTGATGTGCTTAAATGAACTGCCAAGGTTTCGTCATCATTCCGTTAAGTTTCGATGGTTTCAGAACTTTACCTCCGGAATTCCCTTCCTCAGCTATTTTGGAAACATCCGTAGACCCCCATCACTCCCGTTTCCATATTTTTGACTTTGGGGTCACCCTTTTTTGGATCTGAGATGTGTTTGATGTGCGTAAATGAACTACCAAGGTTTCATCAAAGTTTGGTTAAGTTTCGGTGGATTTGGAGCTTTGTCCTCCTTTTGTTGTTTTAGAACATCTATGGAGCTCGGCCCCTCCGTGGCCATTTTGGAACATCCGATGGCCACCTCCCTCCCAGCTTCCGAAGCCCGGCCCCTCTATGGCCGTTTCCGGGATTCCACCTCTCCGTGGCCATTTTGGAACATCTGACGACCACCTCCCTCCCGGCCTCTGGAGCCCGGCCCCTCCGTGGCTGTTTCTAGGATCCACCTCTCCATGGCCGTTTTGGAACATCCGGCAGCCACCTCCTTCCCGCCCTCCGGAGCTCTGCCCCTCTGTGGCTGTTTCTGGGGTTCCGCCTCTTCGTGGCCATTTTGGAACATCCGACGGCCACCTCCCTCTCGGCCTCTGGAGCCCAGTCCCTTTGTGGCCATTTCTGGGAGTCTGTCCCTCCTTTGCTATTTTGAACATCTGGGAGCCTTCCTTCTTCCTAGCTAGTTTGAACATCTGGGAGCCCGCCTTCTTCCTGGCTGTTTTGGCTTCCGTCCGCTGTCTGCCTTCTGGCTTTCCTCCGCTGTCTTTTTGCCCTCTAGCACTTGCACCCTTGAAGCATGCATTAATGTTTATGGCCCAAATGAGCTCCAAGTATGAATATCAAGTTATTTTGATGATACATGGATAGATCTAGCAGGGAACTTGTAGGTTTGACTGATATTTTCCTTAACTCATGTATAAATGCACTTATGACACTTCGTGTTTGCAGGAGTCAAGAAGCTTTCCGCAGGTCTATCGGAGAGGCCCATTAAGGGCATTGTCCTACCTTTTTCCAAATGATGATGATTTCTAAGGAGCTTTCTGCCCAAATCAGGGGTCACTAATCCATTGATGCAAGTCATCGACTGACCCGTTTGATCCAATCAAAAATGTTGCAAGTCCACCAGATGGAGGGTAGCCTTCAAATAGTCTCTGCTATAGTAAAAAGGGAAATCAGCTACAAGACAAATATGTTACAGCACCTGAGCGCTAGATGACAAAACAGAGAAAAGACAAGGAATGTATTTTAAAATTGTTGGATAATGAGTGGTAGGTGAAACCCTAATGTAATCAAATCTGGACCATTCATTGCAAATAGATCCTAGCCATTCATTTGGGCTTTGGAAAACTATAAATAGGGGCTTGCCCCTCATTTGTAAGGGTTGGAGAGCTATTGTAAAGACATTCTAAAGCAACAAAGTGTAACATTGCATGATTTATTGGTGTTTCTTTTGAGTTTGCTCTTTATGTATGCATGGTTCAACTTCCCTACTAGTTTAGGTGTTAGTTTCTTGAATGGGAGTGGTGATGGTGTTTGTTGTTTTAGTATTTGATGAACTTCTAGCTCATGCTTTTTGTGGTTCATTAATGATGAATCACTTTGCAAAGCTAGTCTGAGCCTCTTTTTCCTTTATTGTTGCAACTTAGTTCGATTGCATATACATGATGTGTGTATGTGATGTGAAAATCTGCAGCCCTTAGAAGATTGCACTGGTTTTGTGTAGCTGTAAGTTTCTCTTGGTCAAGCAAAACTCAGTTTAGGAAGTCTGTCTACTTTAGTAGCCACCATTGTTATTGTTCATTCATAGCTTAGGATTAGAATAGCTTTCTTAACCCTTCTCCTTTTACTGTTTCTTTTAATCCTTGGTTAGAGTAGGAGCCAAAGCATCATTATGAAGCTAAATCAGATGAACTTGATGAGTTTCAACTTGCTATTTTGAGTGGATAGCCACTGTTCATTCAATTCCAAAACTTTGAAACTGCATTTGCAAACCCAACTTCCACACTTTGTAACTCATCCGTAAGACTACCTTGTGATTCCAACAAATCACATCAAACAATTGAGATATTCCAAGCATTGTCAAGACCTGACATTAGAGAATTTGGGATAGTGTTCTGCAATCTGATTGTGGAATATTATCTTTCAAGAGAGGTAGTGCACCTATACACTGCCTGTGTTGAAAAGTGCATAAAAAACACATCAACAGAACTGGCGCTAGAGGGAGGGCTGACACGTTGGGAATGCAAAGCTGAAGGTTGGAAGTGATTCATTTTATGCCCTCCTCCTCCTAACACCATCAACAAAATTGGGGCTAGAAGGAGGGCATGACATGTTGAGGTTTCAAAGCTGAAAGTTGGAAATCAAAAAGTGACCTTTCAAGAAGAAATCTGAGATAGGGAGATCTCTTTCAATGCTAAAAATCAGAAAATTTTGAAGGCGAAAGAAGTTGAGTCAAAATGGAGTAGCATGCACAAATTGACATCACTCAACTGCATGCAAATTTGAACAAGAGACTTAAGAAGCCATTGCAGCAATTCGTGTTGGTAGACAGATGTTAGATCCATTGCACTCATAGGCACAACGAGTTGGGGTGTCTAACTTTTTTGAGCAGAATTGAAAAGGTCTTACAAGAAGAAATTCCTTTCTGGGAAATCTATCTACCTTTAGCCCTTGTAGACCCAGAGGAAGAGTTGACAACCATGGTAGCCAAGGCATTCAAGGAGTTGATCTAGGAACATTTGAGCAGCAAGGATAGACCAAGATTGGAGGAAGTACTAATGGAAAGTTGGTGTAGATTTCACAATGCACCACATTGAAAATTTATGTGTCCATCATGTGACAACATCATTGTTGAAGCCAAGGGTTGTTCGAAAAAGTTGGAGTAGCCAACTCCCAATGAAGAGAAGTTATCCCATGAGGAAAAATAGCTGTCAGCATCTGGAGGACAACACATTGAAGATGAACCAAGAAATTTGATACAAGTTGATGTTGGAGTAGCAGACATCGAAGTTGAAAATCAAGAGGAAGAGACAAATTTCACTAGGACAGCAAGGTGCCTTGGTGAAAATCTGATTGAAATTAATTTAAAAGGCCTTCCCTCCACTAATCAAGGGCAGTCCTCCACTCTAGAAGAAGAGAAATTGGTAGGTGACAATGAACCAATGAAGTCTGCAGCCGTGCATGCTGGGACATCCAATGAAGATGCTGAAGATCAGGAAGAAGAGGAGGCTAAAAGCCTTGGGGCAGCAGAAGGAGATGGTAAAAGCATAAGAAAAATTAGATTGGAAGACCTCTCCATCTACAATGACAGCGATCAAGAATTTGAAAATGCATATTTGGAGGAGTGGGAGCAACCACTCACTACGGTTGTCTACCATCATACTTCTTTTTCAAGTGATGAGGAGGACCCGATCATGGATAGATATGACCAACTCATCTCCAAGTTGGCAAAGGATTGGTCAGAGCTGAAATACCAAGTGGACTTGGAGGTGTTGTTGCTACCGAATTGGTGCAGACTTCATAATTTATCACACTCTGAACTTGTATGTGAGCTATGCAAAGAGGCCATCGAACAAGTTAGAGGACAAGTGGGGCAGCCAAGTACCCGACCTCCTCTACTTGCTGCCCATATTGAAGTAGAAGACCAAGAGCTAGAGCCAAGTGACAACGCGGCTAAAGGTGGACCTCAAGAGGATGTTGGGATAGCAATAGAAGAATAACAACAGTACAGGCTCATACTTCTGAGTGATGAAGTAGATCCAGTGGGAATGATGTTCCCTAGTCATCAAGAAGTTCCTCCTCTTGAAGAACATTTGCACACCATGAATGATAGGCTTTATGTTGAGCCTTTGGAGGGAAATTGTGTAGTAGAATTTGGTCCCCTTGATGAGGTTCCATCAATTGATGACTTCTTTCCATTGGGAGATGCACTATGGAGGTATGCTCATGCTGAGGAAGAGCACATCCTAGAAAATGGTAGCAATGAATACATACTCCTTGAGCCCCCGAACGATGATGCACTAGAGTTTCCAGATTGGGAGAGGAGCTCCTTCTCCATTTACAGTGATAGTGAGCAAGAGGAAATGAGTGAACGTCGTGATGAGATGCATGAACAACAAAAAGAAGAAGACAAAGGTGGAGGTCCTGAGATAGCTGCTAACAGAGATGAAGCACCCGACCGACTACAAGATGCAACCTGTAGCCCTTTTTCCACGATCGTTGTTGGTCTTCCCTCATATTCAGATGGCTGCATTAGGATAGATTCATATATGTCATCATCCCATAACACTAAACATCATGAAAATAAGGCTGACACCTAGGAAAGGAGATGAGACAGCATGCTGCCCCTTGAAGACAGCAATCAAGAAGAGGTTTTGGCAATGGAAACCCACACAGATGAGGTGTACTTCCTCGAGGAACAATCAGTGGAGGTTGTGGGTCCCATTGGTGGATTGGAAGAGCTGTTTGGTGCCCTGTCCTCCCAGCCTTATGCCAGCTTAATGTCTGAAGTGTTGCACCCTCCACCGTGTCCGCCTGAGGCTACCAATGCAACGATCAACAATGTTGTGCTTGCTCTTGACTGTCCAATGCTACCACCTCCGTGTGACGACATCCAGGTTTTATCCATCATTTCCCCTATTATTTCTCATAATTGCACTTATTATTTTGATTATGGGAACAAGGGAAAACAAACATGTTTATGGATTAACCATGGGTTCAACGAGCCTCCTCAATTGCTGATTTTTCATGATGACGTGATTGAACTTGAGTGCTGCAATATTGAATTTCTTTTTTTTCAGATTATAAAGACAAGTTTGCATGGTTAAGAATGATAACGATTGCCTGTTTGCTCGTGCATGCATTACAAAATCTAATGAATGTTAATGTTGGTTTGTCATGCCTGAACATAGTGCTTTATAAATATCTTTGTACATAGCTCATTTTTTAGTAGTATAAGTTTCCTATAAATACTCCGATTTCGTGCTTTCCTTAGGTTAGTTGGTTTGATGTAGGTTGCTTGTTTCATTTTCTTTTTGTTTGCTTTCACTTTGCTGCTGCTTTGCTCGAGGTCCCTCTACTTTTAGCTAAGCACATCTATGTGCACAACAACCATACTTATCACCTGGGGTTTTTCTGTGTATTTCTTTGTCAAACTCTAATAAAGTCTTCAAAGTGGATGGTGAAGGTCTTTTGTTAGTGTCAAGTGATCTGGGTGTTTGATTCAAAGAGGATAAGTTGTTGGTTTAGTCTGACTCTGATGTATTATGAAATCTTACACCTCTTACACATCTTAAGAATTTGACAGTTACTATAGAGCTTTTTGTGAAGTCTAGTTAAGTGAAAAATCTAAAATTCTGCTCCAGCGCCACTATGATTCTAAGCCCTGAGTGAGAGCTTTAATGCTTGCGGATTGAAATAAAAGAGCTGAAAAGAGAAAAAAAGAAAAAAAATATTGAAAATTAAAAGAAAGAGAAAATTTAACTTTTCGGGGCTATCCAAGCAACTCTACCGAGGTTATGGACACCCGGCTGGCAGTAGAGAAATGTTCAGGAGAATCATAGCGACAACCTCATCGGGGCTATGGACGTCGAACTGGCGGCGAGGCAATGTCCCAGATGCTTTTGGAGTTAGAATAAACTACATAGCTTAACTTGACAGAGCTTGGGTTCCTATAGCAACTGAAGAATTAGAATTAACACAATTGCACACACTTGGATTTTCAGCATACTGAAGGTTGGGTTGGCTAATGGTTTTGATCCTTTGGTTGTGCGTCTGGTTTGTTTGCCCTAGCGTGAAGGTCAGAACCAAAGATTATGGGTTCGTGATTCCAGTTTATCATCAAAATTCTCTCGAGCATTTCCCCAGTGAGTCACCATTTGTTGTGCATGTTTTGCACACACACCTCGCCGTAGGCAGGGACCCCCTTTTTTCACTCTTGACAGGCTGCTTTGCTCCTGTCTTGTTTTCTATGCCCCATTTCCAAGCCCAAATTAGTCATGCGCTTTCAAACGATCGAATCCCCTACCCAAATTCACCTACTTGGGGTATTCAAATTTGTGGAGAAATGAGGTCCACCATCCCCTTTTCTACCTTTTGTCTTGTTTTTGTTGTTTGGAAACATCCATGGACCCCCGTCGCTCTCGTTTCCTCATTTTTAACTTTGGGGTCAATTTTTTTTGGATATGGGATGTGTTTGTGGTGCCTAAGTGAGCTGCCAAGGTTTCGTCAACGTTCCACTAAGTTTCGGTGGTTCCAAAGCTTCGTCCCTCTTTGGCTATTTTGGAAACGTCTGTGGACCCCTGTCGGTCCGGTTTCCACATTTTTGACTTTAGAGTCACTCTTTTTTGGATCTAGGATGTGTTTGATGTGCTTAAATGAACTACAAAGGTTTCGTCATCATTCCATCAAGTTTCAATGGTTTCAGAACTTTCCCTCTGGAATTCCCTTCCTCCTTGGCTATTTGGAAACATTCGTGGACCCCGTCACTCCTGTTTCCACATTTTTGACTTTGGGGTCACCCTTTTTTGGATCTGGGATGTGTTTGATGTGCTTAAATGAACTACTAAGGTCTCATCATCATTCCATTAAGTTTTGATGGTTTCAAAACTTTGCCTCCAGAATTCCCTTCCTCCTTGTTTGTTTTGGAAACATCCGTGGACCCCCGTCGCTCCCGTTTCCATATTTTTGACTTTGGGGTCACCCTTTTTTGGATCTGGGATGTGTTTGATGTGCGTAAATGAACCGCCAAGGTTTCGTCAAAGTTTGGTTAAGTTTCAGTGGTTTTGGAGCTTCGTCCCCCTTTTGTTGTTTTGGAACATCCGTGGAGCCGCAGTGACCCGACCTCCGGAGCCCGGCCCCTCTATGGCCATTTCTGGGATTCCGCCTCTCCGTGGCCATTTTGGAACATCCAACGACCACCTCCCTCCTGGCCTCTAGATTCTGGCCCCTCTGTGGCTGTTTCTGGGATTCCACCTCTCTGTGGCCGTGTTGGAACATCTAATGGCCACCTCCCTCCCAGCCTCCGAAGCCCGGCCCCTCCGTGGCCGTTTTTGGGAGTCCGTCCCTCCTTTGCTATTATGAACATCTGGGAGCCTTCCTTCTTCCTGGCTATTTTGAACATCTGGGAGCCCACCTTCTTCCTGGCTATTTTGGCTTCCATCCGATGTCTGCCTTCTAGCTTTCCTCCGCCATCTTTCCACCCTCTGGCGCTCGCACCCTTGAAGCATGCATTAATGTTTACGGCCCAAATGAGCTTCAAGTATGAATATCAAGTTATTTTGATGATGCATGGATAGATCTAGCAGGAAATTTGTAGGTTTGACTGACATTTTTCTTAACTCATGTATAAATGCACTTACGACACTTCGTGTTTGCAAGAGTCAAGAAGCTTTTCACAGGTCTATCGGAGAGGCCCATTGAGGGCGTTGTCCTACCTTTTTCCAAATGATGATGATTTCTAAGGAGCTTTCCACCCAAATCAGGGGCCACCAATCCATTGATGCAAGTCATTGACTGACCTGTTTGATCCAATCAAAAATGTTGCAAGTCCACTAGATGGAGGGCAGCCTTCAAATAGTCTCTGCTACAGTAAAAAGGGAAATCAGCTACAAGACAAATCTGCTACAGCGCTTGAGCACTAGATGAAAAAATAGAGAAAAGACAAGGAATGTATTTTAAAATTGTTGGATAATGAGGGGTAGGTGAAACCCTAATGTAATCAAATCTGGGCCATTCATTGTAAATTGATCCTAGCCATTCATTTAGGCTTTGGAAAACTATAAATAGGGGCTTGCCCCTCATTTATAAGGGTTGGAGAGCTATTGTAAAGACATTTTGTAGCAATAGAGAGTAACATTGCATGATTTATGGGTGTTTCTTTTGAGTTTGCTCTTTATGTATGCATGGTTCAACTTCCCTACTAGTTTAGGTGTTAGTTTCTTGAATGGGAGTGGTGATGGTGTTTGTTGTTTTAGTATTTGATGAACTTCCAGCTCATATTTTTTGTGGTTCATTGATGATGAATCACTTTGCAAAGCTAGTCTGAGCCTCTTTCCTTTATTGTTGCAACTTAGTTCAATTGCATGTACATGATGTGTGTATGTGATGTGAAAATATGCAGACCTTAGAAGATTGCACTAGTTTTGTGTAGCTGTAGGTTTCTCTTGGTCAAACAAAACTCAGTTTAGGAAGTATGTCTACTTTAGTAGCCATCATTGTTACTAATCATTCGTAGCTTAGGATTAGAATAGCTTTTTTAACCCTTCTCCTTTTGCTATTTCTTTTAATCCTTTGTTAGAGTAGGACCCAAAGCATCACTATGAAGCTAAATCAGATGAACTTGATGAGTTTCAACTTGCTGTTTTGAGTGGACAACCACTGTTCATTCACTTCCAGCACTGTGAAACTACATTTGCAAACCCAAATTCCATGCTTTGTAACTCATCTATAAGACCACCGTGTGATTCCAGCAAATCACATCAAACAACTGAGATATTCCAAGCACTATCAAGAACTGACATTAGAGACCTTGGGCTAGTGTTCTACAATCTAATTGTGGAATATTGTCTTTCAAGAGAGGTAGTGCACCTATGCACTACCTATGTTGAAAAGTGCATAAAAAACACATCAACAGTAAGGAAGCTCTTTTCTGGCATGATTCTTGGGATGGATATCCTCCCATTTTGGCTTCACGTCCTTATTTGCAAAATTTGTGTCAACACTTCACTGATGCTGGTTTTTTTCACATGACTGATTTTAAAACTCATCAAACATTGGGGCATGCTACTATTTTCAGGTGGAAGGACCCAAGGGAATGGCCTCCTGATGGCTTAGTTGAGGACCATCAGGAGCTTGCAGGGATTTTGTCTAGACGTGCTTGTAGTTCCCTCTCTAGGCGTGATGTGTTGGCTTGGGACTCTGATCCAAAAGGAAGATTCTCTATTGCTTCAGGTTATGCTATCCTTGATAAGTAGCTGTTTGGGAGTATTGAGATCTCTTGGTGGAAGAAGCTTTGGAATAAGTTTGCATGGCCTAAGTGCAATTTCTTCTCTTGGTTAGTGGTGCAAAGAAACTGTCTTACCTGGAAAGATCTCTGCAAGCGTGGTTTCTAGGGACCTTCTATGTGTGTTATGTGTGTTTTACATGAAGAGTGTATTTCTCATCTTTTCTTTCAGTGCTCCTTTGCAAAAGCCATTTGGCACTTTTGGTGGAACCTATGGTGTATGCCGTGTAGACATGTTTTCCCTTTGAAGGAATTTTGGGAAAGTGAAGGGTCTGCTTCGGTTAGGACTTCTTTTCTTTTCATTGCTTGGGTTATTAGCCCGAGTCTGATAATTTGGCATATTTGGTTGGAACGCAATTGAAGAATTTTTTTGGATAGAAAGTTGCTGATTGGTCAGCTTTGGTTGAGAATTTTGGGGGGTCTTCTGGAGACTCTGATAGCCAAGTGTGATTTGTCTATTCCTATGGATCTTGGTGATTTTGGAGTTGTTAGTGATTTGGGGCTATCCCTAGGGGGGAAAGGAATTGTGAAGACTATTCGCCATGGGCGCAGGAGGGAGAAGGTTAGTCGGACTGGTCACTGGTGTCCCCCTGCTCTGGGGGAGTTGAAAATCAATATTGATGCCTCTTTTAGAGGAAATCCTGGACATGCTGGTGTTGGTGGCATTGGTAGAGATGGCTCAGAAGTGGTGGTATTTTTCTTCTCTATTTATAGAGGTTAGCATACTAATAACCTCATGGAGGCCACTGCCATTCTCCTGGCTTTGGCATGGGCTTCTGATCTGGGATGGAGAAGGATTGTTTGTGAATCTGACTCTCAGGTAGTTATTGACCTTTTAAATAAGAGGTAGTTTGAGGAGGTGAATTGGAAATTGGTTGTGGTGTCAAGCAAATTGTTGCTTTGGGCACTACCTTAGGCTCTGTTGTTTTTTGTCATGTCCCTCGAGAGTGGAATAAGGTGGCTGATGGCTTGGCTAGGTGGGCTTCTGAGCAGATGGGGACCTAGAATGTGGCAGATTGGGACAACCTCCCTGAAGATTTGGCTTTGGTTCTTGAAGATTTGGTTATGGAAGATATGAGGTGCTTCTTAGGTGTATCTTAATTTGGTGTTGTTTTGGTGCTTTTGTTGGGAGTTTTCTTCCCCTTTGTAATGCTTTCCTGATTCAATAAATTTTTACCCTCTTTTTATTAAAAAAAAAAAAACATTAACTTTATGAGGTTATCTCTCCCTTCTGACATCAAGTCAATCATCAAACCCTAGTTAGTTTATGTTTAAATGTTGAGTCAAGTTAAAAGGAGATAATCCTAGTTAACCTAATTAAATATAGGAGCACTTTTACTACTTAAAAAATGAAGATATTAAACTCACCTTCTAATAGAATCTCTTCTTAAGACTTGTAAGTCATTAATAAAATGTTGGAAGTAAGACATAAGACTAGTCTTTAATGTAATATAAATGATTATTTTTCTTAGGGTTGAAACTTCACACAAAAATATAATGACTTTTCACATTATTTGTATATAAAATCCATTTTATACATAAATGGTTTTGATTATATATTTATTTTATGAGATAAAAGAATATATAAATTATATAATTGATTAGCTTTAACCATTATAAAACATTTAGATGTTTATTTTTATTCTTTTGTAATATTTTAAATAAATTATGATAATAGCAAGGCAATTATTCTTGATGTTTTTTTCTTATATTATAAAAATTTATGTGTGTTGTTATGAAACCTTTATATTAATTTAAAGTTAACTTGGATATATTTATTGCAGTTTTATAACAATAATTATCACTTACAATTTTATTTTTAATATTAAACACATTGTTTCTAAAAATTGAGAGGTTATATTTATTAAACTAATGTGCATGTTGTTCTAGCTACTAAAAATTAAGAGCTTATATTTATTACATTTAGGCCCATGACTAAAAATTAGATAAAAAAATATAAGACCCATGACTAAAAGTGAAATATTTTATTTACTTAATCCATATAAGTCACATTTGATTGTTGAAAAACTTATACTAGCTACATATAATTTGTTTATTTAATTAATATTTATTAATATATTATTTTATTTTAGAGAGTTCATTTATCCTTACAGGAAGTGCCCACATCAACCTCTTTGGCTCATTTTCTTGTCCAATATCTTCCTTTTCTATAATGAATCTTGTCTTTCTTAGGTGTTATCGAATGTTAAATCTACCCCTTGGCCCATCTCATGATTGAGCTTATAATCATTTCTTTGTGAACCTCAAGATTGGTCTTGTTACTACCCTTGAGGACTACAGCCGCCTCCTCAGCTGAATCTAGGAGTGATATTTTCTTATATTCCATTTCATTATATTCCTAATCTTATATAATAAAGAGTGGCACTGGCCAAAAAGTTATAAAATAGTTATGTTTTAATTAGTTGTGTTTGATAAGTTTTAGCAACAATGATGATAAAACAAATAAACAAATAATAGTTATAGTTATAAATCATTGCCACAAAAATGAAATGTACTTATTTATGTGAAGACTAAATACAATTCTTATCTCTGTCTAAAGAAATTTCAATTGAATAGACAAATAAATATAATTTTATGTAAAGACTAAATAGAATTATTACTCCATCTAAAAAAAGTTTAAATTGAATGGAGAGATGAGTTTAAGCTCAAGGTCTTATTGGTTTCTCATTGTTTGCAATTATTTAAATAAATTCTTAACTAAAAACATTGGTTACAAAATAAGTCTATAAATGAATGACCCATACTTGCTATTGACATTTGCAATAACAGTCATAACAATGACAGTTGGAACCAGCTCAATATGTACAAGTGGGTCCAATTCTGTCATATCCCACACTTGCTTCATTCCAAACACAACATCACCCCCCACAGAATGTTAATTTCACAATGATGTTTTAATAATAGCTAATGGTTGCCCCGTGAAGAAAGCCATTCTTCTCTTAAGACTTTAGGGAAAGTTTCAGGTGAAAGTCATTAATGTCTTGTTACCCCACAAAGTAGTGCCCAAAGCATACTTCGTAATTTTTGTAGCACATGGATTCTTGTCACCCCACAATGTAGTGACCAAATGAATACAACGACCAGGCAGCAGACATTAACAAACCAAAACTCCAAACATTACCTATGATTCTAACTGGATAAATCCTGTTTCTCGTGGCAAAATAAAGAAACCTTAAAAACAATACCCAAAACCCTTGTATGAAAGCACTTATTACATTATGAAGTTGTTCAAAGGAAGCCCTCTCAAAACAACAGACCAGAGTGGAGCCAAATACTTCTGCACAACAATGTCATCATCTGAGAAGAGGATTTTATCCAGCTTTGGATAAACTTGTGGTAAATAGAATCGAAGATGATTTAACATAGACAGGTATTTTGGATTTGGTTACTTCAAATTGGAAAATCCTGCTGCAAGAGTAGTTGGATTTTCTACCTTAAAGTAGTATTCTTTCATTGCTGCAGATTCAAGCAGCCTAAGAACTAGACAATAAGAAGAATTAAGCCATTTGAAATCATGAATATTTTCAACATGTAATACAGCTTTGCCTGGAGGGTTATTTGAAAACCACATCTTTATAGCCCCAAAATTCAATCTATCTGTAACTAGATGAAATACATGTTTTTCAGGTTCCTGACAACAAGGAATATCTAGGATCAGTGTCAATAATTGTAGGATTCCCAACACAGAGGATATCAATAGGCTAGCATTATTACGTTTTCATTTAGTATTGTTGAATTAACCACCACAGATACAGCTGGCACATTGTCATAGAATAATGCATAATGATAGAGGTTAGGGTCTTCCACCTTGTCTTGGTTTAGAAACTCTCGCTCTTCAAGTGGAAGCAAGTAGTAGTCAATCGTCAATCACATTGACAAATAGTTCACACCTTTTGGAATAGTTTTTCCCGCAAGTTGACTTAAGAATGTACTATGCTTTTTCAATGTTCTTACTTGCTCCTCTGCAGACTGAAGCATGGCTCACAGCTTTTTGGTTACAGTAGCACAATCATATGATTTTTCTCTGCCTCTAGAAAGGACCTGACCCATTGCCTTGATTTTTTTAGGTGCACTGAAAAAGTGTGTTACTTATTAAAGACCAATAAATATCTAAATCTCAATTCCCCGAAAGGTAGATAATCCTGCATAATAAAATCAAACTCAATGGAAAATATGTTTTCTACTGTTGTAGACCTGAAATCTATTTTTACCTGTGATGCAGTTCTGAATCTAAACGTGCTTCACCCAGTGCACGTTGGCTTTCCTTACTTTGTTTCATCAACTCATCATAAATAGCAATGCTATTCCTAGACTGTGCAATGATTACATATACCCGAGCCATAAGAACTTGATCTCTAATCGATTTAATTGTGGAATCTAAATTGTCATTCTCATACTCACGTCTCCAAATGCTGTATTTTCCAAGATATGCTGAATCCACTGCTTTAAATCTTATAATAGCTGAGTTTTCAAGGTTAATTATTTCTTCTTCATCCTAACGAATTGAAGGCCGGAGGCAGAGGAGGAAATTTTCACACACAGTAAAAATTTAAAATATAAAATATTATTTTCTCAACACACAAAGCTGCTGCTCGTAATTTTCCACATTCACATTCCTCTGTTCTTCTTCCTTGTTAAAAAATAAAATTACAATTACAAAATATATGTAGAAGGTAAAAAGTCACGTGAAAGAATTTCACGGATGAGAGGGAACGAAATTACAATTTAAATTCAAAATCACCTAACTAACTTTTCCCCCGTCAAAATGCATTTAATACAAAGTCCTTTCCATAATATTAAAACTTAAATATTAATTCCCTGGCGGTGGCGGCTTTCTCCATAGTTCCCCGCGGTATCACGATGGTTAAAATCTTGATTGCGATATTGCGGGCAGCGGTTAGTTGACGGCCCGGTAAACTGCGGCGGTTACAAATAAAACAAACTTCTACGAAGTCTCCCATGATATCGCGATGAATATTTTATTGATTGCGATATAGCGGGCATTGGCTGGAGGTGACGTCAGCGGTTGAGATAAAACAAAAAGACTACGGAAGTCTCCCGCGGTATCGCAATGGTTATTTTATTGATTGCGATATAGCGGGCAGTGGTTGGCGGGGACGGCAGCAATTAGGGTTAATATTCCAACACTCCCCCTTAAGCATAACTACGCTGTCCACCATGCCCAATCTGTTTCTTTAAAAAATAAAATTATCTCTTCCCAGCGGCTTTGTAAAAATGTTTGCACTTTGCTCTTCTGATCTGCAAAATTCTGAAAATATTTCACCATTGTTAATTAATTCTCTGATGAAATGATACCTGGTATCAATGTGCTTGCTTCTCTTGTGAAAGACTAGATTCTTCGAAAGAGCTATGGCTGAATTGTTATCACAGTAAATTTTTGTTGCCTCCATTTGTTCATTTTGCAATTCTTTCAAAATTCTCCTCATCCAGATTGCTTGACATGCTGCACTTGTGGCTGCCACATATTCTGCTTCAGCTGATGAAAGACAAACAATTGGCTGCTTCTTTGAAGACCATGAGACAACTCCTGTCCCAAAATTAAATACATAACCAAACGTGCTTTTTCTGTCATCAATGCTGCCAGCACAATCACTGTCTGTGTATCCTATGAGTTTGAACTCATTTGAACTTGAATACTTAATGCCAAAATTTCTTGTTCCACTTACATACCTTAAAATTCTTTTCCCTGCTTTCCAATGGGTGTCTTTTGGTGTTTCCATAAACCTGGAAATCAAACTTACTCCATACATAATGTCTGGCCTTGTGGCTGTGAGATACATGAGACTTCCAACAAGCCTCTTAAACAAAGTTGGATCAACATTAGACCCTCTATCATCCTTGCTTAGTTTCAGACCTGTCACTGTAGGTGTTGGTGCTGGTTTGCACTTAATCATATTAAACCTTTTCAAAATGTCATTTGCATATTTTGACTGTGAAATAAAAATACCATTCTCATTTTGATTCACTTCAATGCCCAAAAAATACTTCATCAGACCTAAGTCTGTCATTTCAAATTCTTTCTTCATGTCTACCTTGAATAGATCAATTGACAAATTGCCAGTGAAGATTAAATCATCCACATATAAGCATACTATTAGTATTTCACCTTCTTCATTCATTTTTGTATATAGTGTGGGCTCACTGCTACATCTATTAAATCCATTCAACAAAAGATATCTGTCTATTCTGCTGTACCAAGCTCTTGGGGCTTGCTTCAATCCATATAGTGCCTTTTTCAATTTGTAAACTTTGTCTTCTTGACCTAGAACTTCATACCCAGGTGGCTGATCCACATAAACTTCTTCTTCTAAATAACCATTTAAAAAAGCTGACTTCACATCCATTTGTGATACAGACCACTTATTCTGAGATGCTAATGCTAAAATCATCCTTATAGTATCCAATCGTGCTACAGGTGCAAATGTTTCATTGTAATCAATTCTAGGCTGTTGTGAATAGCCCTTTACAACCAATCTTGCTTTAAGTTTCTGAACTTCATCTTTTTCATTCAACTTGGTTTTATAAATCCATTTCACTCCAATTACATCTTTGTCTTTTGGAAGACTGACTAGTTCCCATGTCTGATTCTTCTCAATTGCTTCAATTTCTTCATCCATAGCACTTACCCATTTATCATCTTTGACTGCATCTTCAAAATGAATTGGATCTTCTATTTGAGAATAAAATGCACAAAGAGAAATCTGATCTGAGTTATTCTCACCTTCATTTTGCTCATATATATCTCTTATGCTTCTGATTTTCTGTCTTCTCAGACTTGCCAATGTAGGATTTGACATATCACTTGAACTTGTAGAATGTGGACCTGATGGTCCTGCTGTAGATGGTGTTTGTTGTCCTCTTGTTGGACTACTTCCTTGAATGATTGAGGTTGTTCTTATAGTTGATGCTGGTGTCACTTGTGAACCACTTTGCTGAGCTTGAATGGGAGTGGTAGGAGTCACAATAGCTGGAACATTTGTTGATGTTGAAACTTCATTTTCCTCTTGAGGTATACTAGCTGAAATATTAACTGTCTTCTCTATGCTTCCATCCCATGTTTCATCTTCTACAAATTGTACATCTCTGCTGATTATAACTTTCTTTGTTGTTGGATTATAAAGCTTATATGCTTTGGATTCTTCACTGTATCCAACAAATATACATTTTTCTCCTTTGTTATCTAGCTTCCTTCTCAATTCATTAGGCACATGTGCATATGCTACACATCCAAATACTCTCATGTGAGTAACACTATGTTTTCTTCCTGTCCATGCTTCTTCAGGTACCATATTCATAACACTTTTTGTTGGACACCTATTCATTATATAGGCTGCACAAGAAATTGCTTCTGCCCAATATTCATTTGACAAATGTTTGGCTTTCAACATACTTCTAGCCATTTCCATGATTGTTCTGTTTTTCCTTTCAGCTACTCCATTTTGTTGAGGTGTGTATCTAGTTGTGAATTGCTTGTGAATTCCATGATCTTTGCAAAAATTAAAAAACTCTCTTGAAATATATTCACCACCTCTATCTGTTCTCAACACTTTAATATAATAACCACTTTGTTTTTCAACCAAATTCTTGAACTGACGAAACAGATCAAACACTTCATTTTTCTGCTTTAGAAAATAAACCCATGTTTTTCTTGAATAATCATCAATGAATGTCAGAAAATAAAAACTACCACCTATTGAAGGTGTTTGCATAGGTCCACACAAATCTGAATGTATAATTTCCAAAGGGGCTTTTGCTCTTGTTGACTTTCCTGTGGAAATGATTCTCTATGTTGTTTTCCTAAAATGCACCCTTCACATACCCTTTGGTTTTTCTATTAAAGGTAGTCCCTTGACCATGCCTTTCCTATAAGTAAATTTAAACCTCCAAAGTTGAGATGCCCAAATCTCAGGTGCCATAACCAATTTTCATCTTTTATCTCGGCTGCACTACTGTGTAGTTTCTTCCTCTACCCACTTGTGAATTCATTAAGTGTTGTGCTTGAGCATAATTTATATTCAAATCGGCCTTATCTTTAAGGGAAACATTCATTTGTCATTCTGACTTTTGCAATAAGCTGGTTGCTTGGGTATTTGTCTAAAATTGTGCATAGACCATTCTTGAAGGTTACTCTATACCCTTTTTGAACCAGTTGCCTACACACTCATTAAGTTATGTTTCAGACCAGGCACAAAATACACATCTGAAATATACTTTTTCTCCCCATGTTTAGTTAGAATATTGACATCTCCTTTTCCTTTGACTGACACTTTGTTGTCATTACCCAATGTAACATCACTTTACATTCTCATTTAAACTTGAAAACATTTCTAGATTCCCTGTCATATGATTGCTACAGCCTGAATCTAAAAACCATACATCTTTTTCATTTGCTTGAGCAACATTACAAGCTAAATACATTGTTCTCTTATTTGAATCCTGATTTTGACCTTCTCTTAAAAAATTTGCATTTTGTCTATTATTATCATACTGCTTCTTTCTACACTCATTCATATAATGCCCATATTTTTTACAGTAGTGACATTGGACTTGAGATTTATCATACCTTTGATTTTGTGACTGATTCTGTGATGGGTTTTGGTTTGAGCCTTGATTGCTGCATCTTCCACTTGAGCTTGATAAACTGTATCTTTCACCTCTGTAAGAGTTTCTTCCTCTTCCTCTTGATCTACCTCTGCCTCTTCCTTGACTGACTGAAGCTTGAGTTTTGAAAGCATACTCTAGTGATGTATCTGCTAACCTTTTCAGCCTTTGTTCATGAGAAATTAGAGATGCATACAACTCATCAACTGAGAACTGTGAGAGATCCTTTGTCTCCTCTATTGCAACTACAACTGGTAGAAATTTTGTGGGCAAACTCCTTAAAATCTTTTCAACAACTCTGGTATCTTCTAGATTTTCTCCATGAGACCTAATTTGATTAACCACCCCAATGACTTGGGTGTAGAATGAATCTACAGATTCATTGTCCTTCATACATATTGTTTCAAAATCTCTTCTCAGCATTTGTAGCTTTGCTGTTTTAACTTTTGCCATGCCTTGATAGGCTGTTTGAAGTATGTCCCATGCTTGTTTGGACTTTGTTGCTGCTGAAATCCTTGGAAAAATACTCTCATGTACAGCTTGAAACAGATAAAATAAAGCCTTTGAATCTTTCTTCCTTGTGTCCTTTAATAAATCTTTCTCTGCTTGTGTTAAAGCATTGTATGCTACTGCATCTGCTGGCTCTGCAAATCCATTCTCTACTAAATCCCATATATCCTGTGAGCTAAATAGTGCTTTCATTGTAATTGACCAGTACTCATAATTCTTCCCATTAAACTATGGAATTTGTGGGTTTGTCAAGCTTGTGCTTGCTGCGATTTTTGAAATTTACCCAGATAATCTGCTTTGATAAAATTGACTCTGATAATCAACTTGCTTTGATACTCGAACTTTCTCTGATACCATATGAAGGCCGGAGGCAGAGGAGGAAATTTTCACACACAGTAAAAATTTAAAATATAAAATTTTATTTTCTCAACACACAGAGCTGCTGCTCGTAATTTTCCACATTCACATTCCTCTGTTCTTCTTCCTTGTTAAAAAATAAAATTACAATTACAAAATATATGTAGAAGGTAAAAAGTCACGTGAAAGAATTTCACGGATGAGAGGGAATGAAATTACAATTTAAATTCAAAATCACCTAACTAACTTTTCCCCCGTCAAAATGCATTTAATACAAAGTCCTTTCCATAATATTAAAACTTAAATATTAATTCCCTGGCGGTGGCGGCTTTCTCCATAGTTCCCCGCGGTATCGCGATGGTTAAAATCTTGATTGTGATATTGCGGGCAGCGGTTAGTTGACGGCCTGGTAAACTGCGGCGGTTACAAATAAAACAAACTTCTACGAAGTCTCCCGTGATATCGCGATGAATATTTTATTGATTGCGATATAGCGGGCATTGGCTGGAGGTGACGTCAGCGGTTGAGATAAAACAAAAAGACTACAGAAGTCTCCCGCGGTATCACAATGGTTATTTTATTGATTGCGATATAGCGGGCAGTGGTTGGCGGGGACGGCAGCAGTTAGGGTTAATATTCCAACACGAATGAGCTCATTCGCTATTTTCTCTCTTCTTTGCTGTCGCAGTTTCTGCACACAAAGAACTTCCAGTAATTATAATAAAGGGACATGCATCCAAAACATAATCCAATGTGGACAAGTTTGAACAGATTTATAAAAAAACAATCCCACAAGAAAAATGTAAGCGCAGACCAAAAGTGGCTGAGCGATTTAGATTTTCACTTTCGAAAGAGAACTACCAAGGTCAAAACTTTGGACGAACAATGTTTAATATTTTAATATGTAAGTCACATCTTGCATGGAAACTATGTAACAGAAACATGGCAGAATAATATTATTTACCTGTCGCTGAGGCTGTGCAGGATTGTCTCCAATTGAATAGTCTGCATTAACCATTATTCTTGATTAAGCCTAACTTGATGTACAATAAAGAAGCAACTAATAACAATACGGAACCCACCATAGAGTCAACCAATACAATAAGTAACTTCAAAATGTTATATCGAACTTACTACCAATATCATTAGCCAATGATTCATCGTTTAGTGTATTTTCCTGTTCTAGTGAGTTCTGTATAACACCCTCTGGATTTTGTTCCACTTCCTTCTTAGAGTAGACACCACTTTGTCCAGAGATGGTATCTTGTTCGTCATGTTCAGTTCTTTGTCTCTGCTATTGGTAAATGGTCAGATACAAATATTGTCCCTGTTGGCATCAATCCTGACTCTTTACATTATGCTAACTATTCCCAAATGATCAAAAGTGCAGTTGTTCGAGGTAATAGTAAAAGAGATCGCATTACAATCTTCAACACTCTAATACCTGAAAAGATTCTGTCTCCCCAATGTTTATTAGATCAGTTGGCTTCTCCCACGCCCATGAAGAAGACAAATCTTTTTGGCTAACACGATTTAGGTTGAATGGTCCAAAGTCATCATCTGTAGGTGCTTTAATGACCTCAATCACCTGTTCAACAAATATAATTTCTTAGTGTATGACCTTACATAGGATTACAACTACAAATAACAAGATAAATTTGTATACTCACATTATTGGGAAAGAGATCTTCTATCTATTCTTTGACAGTCAACTTCTAATAGTCTCAAAACATTTTAAATTCAAACCATTAGGATTAACCCCACTAATGAGAAAAAATTGGCACACACTGACCCATTACGTTTTCAGACAACAACAGAAGACCCGTTTCGTTGACTTAAACAGAAATAAAATACTTGCGGAGTATTTTATGTCTGTTGAGCTATACTAATAACACCACATTAAGCAAAGATGAAAAGATAAATTATAAAGAAATGCTTGAATCATTTGCTTTCACATTTGCACAATTTATCAGTTAAGTAAACCTGGTAATTTATTCTAACTAAAAAATGGTGTTTAGTGAGGCTTGTTTAGGGTTTCAGGAAGGGGAAATACAAATTTATTTTGATGATTAACATATAGTATTATAGAAAACATTAAAAATATGACAAGCAGTTACCACCAAAAGAAACACAGAGAGAATAACACATAATCAGGCTCATTTAGGGTTTAGAAAGGTGCAAATAAGTTGTTCAGTGATTTACACATAGAAATAGAACAATCTAATATAAAGTGTAACCTTTAAAAATAAAAAGACTTCCCTCTCCTATGTTTCAAAAAGAGGAAATACATTTGTCATGATGATAACAGAAAGAATTATAGAAAACATTAAAAATATTACAAAGAGTTACCACTAAATGAAACACTGAGATAATATAATGAGAAAAAAATAAAGCATACTTTGGCTTGTTTAGGGTTTTTAGAAAGGGGCAAAGGATTGCAAATAGCATTTAATGACAAATAGATAAACCCAAGAACTCTACAAAATGTAGGGACTCTACCAGCCCCCATACGAATCTTCTAATTGCTGCAGGATATCATAGTGATCTAGGGTCATGAACAGTTCAATTCTCGCAACAATGATAAATATAGTGAAACTCATTGAGAATTTAAACCAAAAAAAAAAAGGATTAACAGGAAAAAAAATAGAAAAAGATAAAGCCAGGGGAAAAACAAGGGAAAATCAATGATGACCTCCGAGGAAGCGTTACTCTCTTATATCTCCCCAAACACCTAACCATCCATCTCAAGCAACCGTAGAATCAGTGGCTTTTGCCCTTGGAAATCTGCAAACACACCTAGCCATTTCCTTCCTCAAACTTGTTTAGTTCAGAATGAAGGATAGTAGTCAAAGTGTATAGGAAATGTAGACATTACCAGGCATGAGAACGTGTGATGAAAAGAATCGGTGTGCAATTGTATATTCACTCAAGGATAAGGACAATAGCCGAGTAACGTATGATGAAATTAAAGGGGAGTGTTGGAAGTAATTTCTCCCAAGGATAAGGTTTGACTCATTCCACTTATCAAGATAAGATATGGAATCTGACTCACTCACCACTTTACCATATTTTATATGTTAATGCTGTTACTTTCCACATAAGAAGTTCTTATCTTATCTTCACCACCTTGAGCACTATTTACAGTGATGAACTACCTTTCTGCAACTATAAATAAGGTTTCCTAGAGTTGTAGAGATTATCAAATAGTAATCTGATCACAGATATTAAAAACTTTGCAGAATTATGTATCTGTCTATGTAATCTTGATTAGTCTTGGTGAATATACGATTACAACAGTAATATGATAATTTATATGATGTTGCAGTAGCAATCTGGTCATTAGATAAAATTTGTTATGCTTAATATAGATTCTTATTAAGCTTCTATCTGTTGTAGTTGTTTATTATGTTTGTTGTATCTCCCTCCAATCCTTCAAATTGGTATCAGAGCTAGGATAACAACAAAGGGAGATGAGGTTTGGTTGTTTGCAGATTGTAGTCAGAGAAGACATTGTTGAAACTCTCACTACCATATCACAGATATGAAGTTGTTCAAAGGAACTAATCCAGAAGAGATTGTGACTGACAAGGTTCTACACAGCCAATGTATGATGGTAGCCAAACAAAGTGTAATAAATCAAAAGGAGGAGATCATTTTCATCACAAATAGAAAGCAAGTTGAAGATTGTGCTTGCAGTGGTGCCAAGTTTATGGGAGCTAGTTTATGGAGCTTGTAGAAATAAGAAGTTGCCAAAAAGAAGCCTAGTAGGATTCTCGAGCACCTACAGTGTGACTCTATAGGAGGTGTTGAGAAAAAAAAAAGATTTCACACCTGAACTGACAATGGACTAGTCACCAAGAAGATCATAGCTTGTAGTTAGAGCATTCCAACAAAAACATGGGATTTCCTAGGTTCGATTTGTAGTATTTGAAGATTTTAGATGTTCAAACATCAATGAAAGAAAATTGTGAAAGAGTGAAGAAATGTGAAGTTTCAAAGATAGAAATTTGAGCATTGTGAATGCTGAAGCATATGTGTTTGAAATTAAAGGGGAGTGTTGGAAGTAATTTCTCCAAAGGATAAGGTGTGACTCATTCCAATTATCAAGATAAGATATGTAATTTCACTCACTCCACTTATCAAGATAAGATATGGAATCTATCTCACTCCACATAAGATAAGGAATCTAACTCACTCACCACTTTACCACATTTTATATGTTAATCTGTTACTTTCCACATAAGAAGTTCTTATCTTATCTTCATCACCTTGAGCACTATCTACATGATGAACTACCTTTTGCAACTATAAATAAGGTTTCCTAGAGTTGTAGAGATTATCAGATAGTAATCTGATCATAGGTATTAGAACTCTGGTGAATTATGTATATGTCTATGTAATCATGATTAGTCTTGGTGTATATAAGATTGCAGCAGCAATATGATTGTTTATATGATGTTGTAGTAGCAACCTGGTCATTAGTTAAATTCAGTTATGCTCAATATAGATTCTTATTATGCTTCCATCTGTTGTAGTTGTTTATTTTGTTTGTTTTATCTCCCTCTGATCCTTCATATAGTTCCCTTGGCAGGAACTAATAAATTAAGACTAAAATCACTGAGGTGCATGAACAATAAGCCAAAACCCTCGCATCATATAAATTTCTGCCTTAGTAAGCTAAGAAGCATCAATATATTGGAAGGAAGTTGTGGTGTATTTGTCAGTCAGGGTTAGTTTTACTTTTTTCAACATGAACTGGAGTTTAACTATTAGTTTTTTTTTTTTTTCTCTTATAAGCTTTCTAATACAAGGGTTTCAGTCAAAAGCTAAATGAGCATATTATTCCTCTATGATTAAAGTAATTTAAAACAATTTGTAAAACACATCTCGCATTCTATCATCTCGTATCAATTTTTAAAGGGGATCTTTAACAAATGCTTGAGATTATTCATATTTGGACAATTGAAACAATACATCCTCAAAAATGTCATATATAGAAACCTAAGCTATACAATATCAAAATGTAGCTTATTTTTTAGAATAAGAAAAATACATTTTCATATTTACAATGTCCTGCAGTTAAAATTATCATTGCATAAAAGAAGAGCCATTATTTCAAGCATGTCAACATCGTCCCTTATCGGGGTGTAAGGGAAACAACTCTAATGTTGTTATATGAGACAGATCTATAGATGAATTCCCAACAGCACCCCTATTCTCTCCTTCTACCTGCATATTAATATATAATGTTCAGAAATCTACCACAATCTTATTCATAAAACACAGAGTCTGCAAGAAAAGACAGAATATTTAGAACTGTCAGAAGGCCATTGGGAGACTGAAATACATAGTTTTTTAGGGTTAGAACTAAAAACAAAGAAAACAACAAAAACATGAAACCCTAGCTGACCATGTAGTAAACACTACTTACATTTGTTATTCAGTCTCTCTCTCCTCTCATTTTGAAAGCAATAGAACACATTCCTGCGATCCACTGCGCTGTAAGCTTTCAACTGAGCAGTAATGTCGTTTATATGGTGAAAGGAGGGCTTTCTGGTTCCACTCATGAAAATGGAATCCAATATTCTCTTTTGGTCATAAGTTTCCCTCCATATTTTGCAAACACGTCTATTGTTTGTGCTCTCCCCAACATTAGCATATCTAGAATCTGAAGAAAACAAAAATGAAAAATATTCTACTAGAATAAACATTATCATTCCAAAAGGGAAAACTAGATTCTCTTAATAAAATATTCTGTTATCTTGAGCATATCTTCAATCCAATTACGCTCTTAGGGCCTTGAAATTCAAAACTTACAAGAGTTCCCTAAGAGCATAATTGGATCGAAGATCTGCTCAAGGTAAGGGAATATTTTATTAAAAGAATTTTTTTTTCCCTTTTGGGATGATGATGTTTATTCTAGTAAATATTTTATTAATTTTGTTTTCTTTAGATTCTAGATCTGCTAATGTTGCAGAGAGCACAAGCAATAGACATGTTTGCAAAATATGGAGGGCAACTTATGACCAAAAGAAAATACTGGATTCCATTTTCCAGAAAACACTCCTTTCACCAAATAAACAGACATTACTGCTCAGCTGAAAGCTTATGGTGCAATGGATTGTAGGAATGTGTTCTATTGGTTTCAAAATGAGAGGAGAGAACGATGTTTATGCTCAGCTAAAAGCTTACAGTGCAGTGGATTGCAGGAATGTGTTCTATTGGTTTCAAAATGAGAGGAGGGAATGACTGAATAACACAAGTAGTGTTTACTGCATGGCCGGCTAGGTTTTTATGTGATTGTTGTTTTCTTTATTTTGACTTCTAACCGTAAAAGACTGTATTTCAGCTTCCCAGCGGCCTTCACTATTTCTATCGCCAAAATGACCTTCTGACGTTTCTAGATATTCTGTCTTTTCTTACAAATGCTGTGTTTTATGAATAAGATTGTGGTAGATTTCTGAACATTATATATTAATATGCAGGTAGAAGGAGAGCATAGCAGCGCTGTTGAGAATTCATCAGAAGATCCATCTCATATAACAACATCAGAGTTGTTTCCCTTACACCCCGATAAGGGAGGATATTGACATTTTTGAAATAATGGCTTGTCTTTTATGCAGTGATAATTTTAACAGCAAAGACATTTTAAATATGAAAAATGTATTTTTTTTATTCTTCAAAATAAGCTACATTTTGATATTAATGTAGCGCAAGTTTCTATATATGGCATTTTTAAGGATGTATTGTTTCAGTTTTCCAAATATAAATAATCTCAAGCATTTATTAAGATCCCCTTTAAGAATTGATACGGGATGATAGAATGTGAGATGTGTTTTAAAAATTGTTTTAAATTATTTCGATCATAGAAGAATAATATGTTCATTTAGCTTCTGACTGAAACCTAATATTAGAAAGATTACAAGAGGAAAAAAAAAAAAAAAACTAACAGTTAAACTCCAGTTTAGGTTGAAAAGAGTAAAACTAACCCTGACTGACAAATACACTCCAACTTCGTTCCAATATCTTGATACTGCTTAGCTTATTAAGGCGGAAATTTATATGATGCGAGGGTTTTGGCTTATTGTTCATGCGCCTCAGCAATTTTAGTCTTTATTTATTTAGCCGATAGGCTATATTATGTATTAGGTTTCAGCCTGAATATTATCTCACGCCGGAAAGAGAGTCATTTGAAAGTTGTCTTATGCCGGAAACAGAGTTGCCGTTAAACATTCCTAGCCTGATGCCTGAAAACATAGTTTAAGGCGACCTGTCAAAGCGTATCGACGGCTATCTTGCGTTCGTATCAATACAAGACGATTAAACGAATCTCAGCCGTTATTTTCCATTTAGTTTTGGCCGCTTTCCCCGCCGCGCGGAATAAATAGCCTAAATAGGCCTATTTTCTTGGCATCGAAACATTGCTGGGCGGAATACATTTTCTCCTTGTTTATCAAAATTTATGACGTGTGAGTAAAGGAAATCCTACGTTGATAATCACGTATTACTTCGTAGCATGTGCTGGAAGACAACCGCCCTTTACCATCTCCTAGCACATTCATTAACCGCCTCCATACTATGAAGTTGATCACCGCCTACGATTATAACCACCGTTCTGCCTGCAATTTAAACGCGTCCATTGACCACCGTTCTGCCTGCAATTTGAATGCACGGAAGCAACAGAGGCTGCAGCAACGAAAGAACGATTGATTTCTTAATTCGATATCTCAAGGTACGTTGAACACTCCGTATTGTTTTTTAACTGGAGTTCAGGTATAGCGAATAATACAATTGTTCAGCATGACAGTCTCCCTGTGGTTGATGTGATAGTCTTTTCAAGTGCAGGCACTCTTCATTTCTGTCAAAAACAATAAGATATAAATTTGGATCCCTGATTTTAAGCATGCAATAGCCAAACAGTTTTACACGTTAGGCATTGCATTTTCTATTTGGTGAAATTAAAACCATGCTTTAAAATTTGTGATATTGAATTTCTGAAGTATGAAAAATATAATTGATTTTAAGCGTGTGACTTGATTACAACATTAAACTATGGAGGTTGCTATCATTAAAAATATGTCAAAACATGTTGATGCTAAATTCCTCAAACCCTTTGTTGAGATTTTCAGTTGTTCGCATGATCAGTTTTCTATGCAATAGAGTTTTCTACAGTTAAAAGTTTGAAATTTTTTTTATGCCGAGTTTATAAAGTTTGTATACCCGAATTCAGATCTGAGGTATATATAAGTTAAATTTAAAATTCCTATTGTTCTCACAACGGGGCGTGATGTCTTTTCTGTGACCTAAATGATGTTGTTTACCTTTTTGTTTTAGTATCTTTACCCTCCTAATTATAACATTTTTACCATAGTATATTTCAGAAGATTGCAAGCATTGTCTTCCTGGGTTTCAAGATTAGAATAATTACATATTTGGAAGCTAAGCTTTATAATTTCTGTTGGACTAACGGCCACACCTCTGGGCATATGATCATGTGGACTAACCGCCACTCTGGGTCTAGGTGAAGGCCCTGGTTTGGATAGTTCACTAACACTTCAAGTTTTGGTGTAACGGCAAACTATAAATGGTATCAGAGCTCGCCACATCTCACTTGCAAGTTTTGGTGTAAAGGCAAACTACAATTTCCATATGGAGAATTGAGAATTTATTTCAGCATTTATTTATTTGGGGAAATGACAAAGTGCTTTGTTGACTATTTTAACTTCAAATGTCTTAGATGGATCTTTTAAAATAAAAAATGGCATGTAACTTTTCAAATACTATCATAACTAATGGAGCTCAAGAAAATATTGTTCACTCTCCTTTTGTACCACTTTTGGATTTGATAGAAAATTATCCGCTACAGAACATATTGTAAATTTTCATGCAAAGATCACCAAACTACAGTTTTTTAATTTTTCTCTATATTTCTTTTAACTCTCCTCAACCAGTTTTTAATAGAAGAGAAGAACATCCATGCAATTAATAGAACATATTTGAAAATCTAAAGGATGTTGCCCAATATTGAGGGATTTTTTCCTTTTTTCTGGCATAAAATTAGCTCTTCCTAATCTAAATTAATTTATGAAATGCAGAGTACTTTCTCGAACATAACAAGTGGTGTGGGTGCCCCTAAAAAATGGAAAGGCTTTTGGCTCAAAATGTAAAATACTATCTAAGGTATCATTAAATATAATGATTGAGTATCAAAAACCATGGTATCATTCTTACAAGCACCATGTCCTACAGAATCCAAATAGCACATCAAATACCAAAAGCACTACATTAAATGTAAAAATTCTGCCATAGTATTGTTCATGAACCCTGAACTTGTACTCGTGCACATACCTGAACCAGCAACTTATACTTCAAGTAATAGCAGCATCTTCTCAATAGTTCTTGAGAAAAAAATACTGTAAAGGAGGAGAAGATGAACTAACCTGAGGAGGAGGAGAAGGAAAATACAGCTTCCTGAGAATTCCTTTCGAGCCATTGTCAGACGGTGCATTGGGAAAGCTTTGCAGGCTATGTAGCACATCAACAAACACAAATAAACTGCTCAAGCTACATAAGATGAGAGCAACGAGTGCAAATAAATAGAGAGAAGGGCCACTGACCAAAGGCATGTAATTAGTGAATGACACTCTTCAACTAAAGATATGCATTAAATGCTGATACATACTAGCTCTTACACTAGAAGGTGCAAAGATCACGCCGATTAAAAAAAAAAATTTAAGTTAATATTTTGGAAAGTACAATTCATTTGTGAATATTGATCGTTTCTAAAATGAACATATTCTAAAAATGATCTTTTATTGTTCTCGTTTCTCTATTTAATATGATGGATTAGAAGGGTCTCTTCCTACAGGAATAAGATAAGAGGAGCATATTTATACTAAATATAAATGTCCTACAATAATTGTTTATCTCACCACAAACACAAGTGTTCTAGCAGACAATCTTGATTATCTTAACTCAAACCTATGCATAACTCATCTTACTGAAACAGAACCGAAAGGACTACACAGTGTTATTTCCAATGAATCCCAGTTACATAAAACAGGTTTATGAAGATTATATGTGATGCGGTTCTCTTGATACCCTACCCAATAGATGTCAGATTCTTATTACATTTCAAATAACTCTCTGACACGAAATAATTGGTTTTCAAAGCTTTTAAATCAGGATGACTGTGTACACAAATTTTGTTCAGTGGTGTCTTTTTAGAAGCTTTATATTTTGTAGTTTGGCTCGCCAGTTGGTATGGTAACATACTGTTAGCTCTTTTTCAGAAGAAAATAGTCTATTACCTTCTGGAGGAGGAGTTTTAGTTTATTTTTTCTAACTGCTTTATATCCTATGCTAATTGTATGGGTGATGGATCTCTGATTTACCAACGGAGCCTTATCTTTGGAGGCAATGGAGGGTACTTTGGCATTGTCATTTCCTCTAGCAGAGAAACGTCAAGCTTTCATTGCGATTTTCCTCTACTTCTCTATAACATATGGAAGGATCTGCAAATCAAAAGAGAATGAGAATATAGATGCCGCTACATTTCCTTTGCTTTTTCTTGGGCAGCACAACTCTACTTTATTTTGCCTTCCTTTTTAGCATGATGGACATTTGACGACATCTTCCTCTAGCGCCATATCTGTATTGAAATCGATAAAATGAAGTATAAAAGTATTGAGGTTTATTTATATGCATATTTGAAAGAGATGTGGACCCACTTTATCTGTCTCATAATAATCCATGACCCCACATGCCCTGTGCTCTTGTAACACATAGTGGATCCACGCTTTCAGTCACTTCTCAGTTTTCTTAGCTTGTTGAGGTATTTTCAATTATGAATTCAAATAGGCACAATACTATTATTGTCCCATGAATGTTCCAGGCCTTCTTTCTTCCTTCATCTATGCTTGTTGGAATTTAAACTATAGTCTTCAACCCATCACTCCTCTAAAGTAAAATCCCTAAGGGAAAATTAAAGAATGAATTCGATTGTAGTTTATAAGAGTGGCTGGTAGAATAAATGGAGATATCCTTGGGATGAAGGCATTCATTGGATGGGTTGCAGGTTACATTCTCATTGAGTTCATTCTTTCATGCTACTCTTGTCCACTAAGCAATTTCAATGTAGACATCTGGCTAATCTTTTGCCAAAATTTGTGTTCCCTTTAAATCTTTCTTTCATCATTTCAACTCTGCTTCATTTTAGAAGAAGCCCTCCTTGAAGTTTGTTTGCATCTTTTTATTATTATTATGTTCTTTCATTTCATAAAATTCACAATATTCTCATTGTAAAGATTTGATTTCTACCATTTTTATATGATAAAACTGAACAATTGACAATTCAGTGGTATAAATATGATTCAATGTAGCTGACAAAATTGAGTAGTAGAATGTGTTGTGCTCAAAGAAATTATTTATGGCATGTGAATAAAGCTCAAGCTCATCTTTGCTTATTCCATAGGGTAATTTATCACTACAACCATAATATATATTTTGTTCAAAGAAGTCATTCTCATCATGTGTAATTCTTCTATCCTTTTACAAAGAGTTGTTTCTCCAAGTTGAAATGATGATTCAATTTATGTCTTTTTCATCATTTTAACTCTGCTTCAAAATAACAAAACTTCAAATTTCCAAGTACTTATATAATTCTATCAATATATTCCTTGCACCTCCTCAGGGTGCAAGTGCTAGTTTATATAAGATTAGGAATATAATGAAATGGAATATAATAAAATATCAGCGTATTCCTTGCACCTCCTCCATGTCCAAGTGCTAGTTTATATAAGATTAGGAATATAATGAAATGGAATATAAGAAAATATCACACCTAGATTCAGCTGAGGACAAGGCTGTAGTCCTCAAGGTAGTAGCAAGAAGACCAATCTTGAGGTTCACAAAGAAATGCTTATAATATCAATGATGATGAAAGAGTAGCATTTTTTATGCCTCGAGAAAGGCTAATCTTTCAACTACAAATAATTTATTGTTCTCCTCTTCGAGAAACCTAGTACAGTGGATGAATTTTGTTTCCTGGTCTATAACAAACCTCCTCTCTCAATACACAAAAAATAATTCCAAAGGTTCTCTTTTTCCTATAGATAGGTTTTATAAAAATTGTTAAAGAAATTCTATTATTTACCTCCACAAAAATCTTTTCATCCAACTTCTTTGATTGTGCAGGGATTTCACGAGCTGCAAAATATATTTCTATATAAGATGATTGATTGCCCTAAACTAGATTGATTTCCCTCAACCGGACTGAGGTTGTACACATAATATGAACGGTCTTAATGAATTCATAGGTTGGTAATATAGCTTTTGGGTCACATTCATTGGTCTATCATCAAGCTTGATTGTTTTGTGAAATGATTGTCTTGTAATTTAACTCAATCATTATAAAGAATCTTTTGAATGAATTTCAATATTATCTAAAGACAACAAATTATTAAAAGTAAATAACAAAGAAGATTGTAATCTAGGGTAAACTATAGGTTAATGTAAAACATCATCAGAATAAAATCTATTAAACCCTAAACAAACAATAGATCACAATCCAATAGAAGAAAACAAAAACCCATAGTTAATATCACATATTCCATGGATACTTGAACTCCATTGCACTTTTCCATTTTGCTTGACTGTGCTTGATGCCCTCATATTTGAGTATGCACTACTAGCCTAATAACAATGACTAGAAAAATATTGAAGATAGTTGTCTCACTAACAAAATGTACTTAAATATCGACTAGATGTATGAAAATGAAAAGGGTATTTTATAGTGAAGAAAAATTTTAATGAAGGGTTGAGATTTAATATCAATAAGATATGTCAATCAATGACCAAGAATGAAAGTTGTAGTATTGAGTAGGGTTAGAGCAAAATTAGGGCAAAGATAAGAATAAATAGTTAAGATTGAAGTATAAAATAATTCAATCAAGGGTAGAAATTAATTGAGAGAAGATGATATAAGATTGACATGGATAATGAGAATGGCACAAAAAAAGAGGTTGATGGAGGAATTCAAATAATTATAAAATGATTAATTTTAATAGGGAAAAAATTAATTGAGAGAAGAGTAGATAAGATTGACACCGATAATGAGAATGGAAAAAAAGAGGTTGCTAGAGGAATTCAAATAATTATAAAATTATTTATTTTGAGAGAAAAATGAATAATTAAATAATAGAGATATTATTTAATTATAGAAAACATGTGAGAAGTTGATTTTCTTATTAAACAATAATTTAATTGAAAAATGGGAAGGAAATGGCAAATTAGTAAGCAATTGTCAAAAGAGGAAATATAAAGATAGAAATGAATTAATTAGGAGTGAAAGGGGAAATTTATGGAGAAAATAAAGTTCGCAATTTTTAGTGTCTTCATTTGTCCCTTCTTTGATACAATGCAGCTAATCTATGTCAAAGAAAATTAGTCAAGACATGCCCCAATTTAAGTAGGGTGGACCTATGCCCCCTCAAAACAATTTAGTAAATTTTTGAATGTTTTTCTTTTTAAATTGGAAATTGTTTTGATACGTCTATTTGATAATGGATGATTGCAAACAAACGGTAAATTCATATTATTTTACACTGAATAATTTGATGCACTTATTAAATATTTATGTTGCATATGTATCTCAAAGGATGATTGCAAACAAACGGTAAATTCTATTCTATAAGTGATCAGTTACAATTATATAATATAAAATTAAAAGGCATATTAAAATATTAAATGTAACCACCCAAAAGGAGAGTGTTATTGGGTGCATGAGGTACTACCAATGGCCACACTTCATTTGTAAATAATGGGACATATGTGGGAGCATATACAATAACTTGGTGATGATTTTTCAAGGCAATAGGTCGTCAAAAATGTTAGTAGAAACTTATAGTTTTGTGGCTAGAAAAATGTAGGAAGCACCGTAGGTACACACAACAAAGGTTATCTAAAAACAACAGTGGTAAAATGTGGAGAAAAATGTTGTTGCAGGTTATAGTGGTTGTTGCAAGCTTTGTAAAGGTTATTTACCAGAATTTTAATATATATTGGACCTTGTGTTGGTGGATGTAGCCCAATTTTTGGTGAACCACATTACATCTTTGTGTTGTCTTCTTGCAGCTATATTTTTCTATGTGTTCTATTTTTCTATTTTATTGATTAAATTTGTATTTAAGTAATAGAAAAATACATTCTAACCCTAACAATGTTGGATATTACCTTCCCTCAACATGAATTACCTCTAATTGAATTTGAAAAAAATCATGGAGCTCTAATGATAAGTGTTTCCATTAATAAAACTAGGATTAGACATGCACACTTATTGATAAAATAAGAAAATACCTAGAGACTTACAAGCATGTAATCAGAATAAGAAACAAAATAAAACAAGAAAATACCTAGATAAGTGAAGATGATTGAACAATGCCTGAAAACCTTAAAAATTGCTACTTTTGAGGTGTACTAGGACTGATATGCCAGGTTGCGCGATTTAGTCCAAGTTTAGGGTTTTTGGGTAGAATCTAGAATCTCTTGGTGACTTATTAGAATCCAATGAAAGATGCCAAAAGGCTTATACAAGGATTTATACACCCAAGGTGGTGATTTAGTACCATTACTAGGGTTTGTCTAATATTTCTATAGCCTCTAGTGATCTTCTATAACTTTCATCTTGTCTGATCTTTAGGTCTAAAAAGTATAAATTTTGATCTATAGGTGAGTTTCCATGAAGATGACAAATTATTGACAAATTTGACAACTTTGTCTTCAAAGTATCTTTAAGTTCTAATTCACCTAGATTTGTAAACACGCATACACCCAAGGTGGGACATATACACCCACCTAGGTGAGACGTATACACCCAAGGTGGCGTATGAGTTCCAGATCACTAGATCTAGAATACATAACCCAAAACATTAAATTATGATTTTTCATTTATTAAATGTAAGGATTTTCCTTTAGAAAATATATTTCATCAGTCTTGTTGATACAAAATAGGGACAATTACAACATATTGAAGTCCTATTTTAATAGGGAGGGCTTAAAAAAGTGTGAAAATATAAGGGGATACATTTTTCTACTCTACAAAATTATTATTATCCCAACATTTTTTTTCCAAAAAGCAACAAACATGGGTGTGTGGCACCTTAAAGCAAAAATAAAGTTGTGAATATTTGAATTTTTGATTGGTAACCTTTTTATTATTTTAAAATGATCCTAATTCAACCTCTACCAAAAAATAATTAATTAAAATTCATATATAACCATGTTTTCCTATCATTTGGAACATTAGAAATCATTTTTAGAGAGAGAGATCAATTTGGACACAATTATGGAGAAGTTATCATTTACATTCTAGCTTCACAAATATATTGTTTATGTGAGCTAAAATTGTGTTGGCCTATCAAGCAATCAAGGCATCCATCAATCAACCTTTTTATTGCATCTCTTTGTCGAGTGCTTTCATATCAACCTAACAATATTATTTATCATTTATCAATTTTGGTCAATTATTATATTTTTAGCCTTTGCGTGACCTAGGGCATGTCCTCTTGAGCAATCCCCTATAAAACATACCATTTCCCTTTCTTTTCATGTGTGCAAGTCAGATCCATAGGTTTTAGGAGGTGACAATCTGAGAAAAGACCGTAGACCTTAATCCAAATTTTGAATCTTTTAAATTTAGAAAAGGAGGTTAGGGAACATCCCACCTAGACCAACCAATTCCAGCTCAAATTCACATTGTATATTCCTCATTGTTGTCATTTCTCAGACCTAAGCCAGTTTTGTAACTTTTCATTTTTGTTTGTGTACTAAATTATAGTTTTAGATCTAGGGTTACATGTCAAATAGGCTTGATAAATCACACGTCAAATTTATTATTTTCACAACTCAATACAACATTAACCCTATGTGAATTGATTTTGCTTATCAAAAGATGGCAACAGTGTGTGAGTGTGGGAAAGTTAGGGCACCTGAGCCCTAGCTTGCAGTCTGGTTTTTTCTATGCACAGGGACTTTGCATGCTCGCGGGGGGTCAAGGGGACCAAGATCTCATTGTGTTTTTCTTTTGTCTTTGGGTGCTACATATTTTCCTCTGGTGCTGAGCTGTGTGTAGCTTTTGCGGGTTTCAAATGGGGTTTATTCTCCTCATTCTCAGCGCCCTCTGGACTGTGCTTGGTGCATGCTTGGGGAGGGATGTTTATTCTTCATTTGTGTTGTTGATTTTTGTGTTGGTGCACCCATTGTGGGCTCTTGTGTTGGTTTTGGCCTGGTGAGCGGGGGGCTGCAGGAGCCCTCTTATCGTTGATTTAAATGGCTGCTCACGTGTCTTTAGATATGGCAGGTCTAGATTCTGCTTCGGCTGGGGTGAATGCTGGAACACCTTCTCAACATTCTTCTAGATCGGGTGGGGTTTGAAATGGTGCCCTTAAACTACATAAGGTGAATGGATGTTTGGAGAGGACTCAAGAATGACTAGTTTTAGTAGTACAATCAGAATCGGTAGCTAAAGATATCAAATACTATTGCAACCATGTTTTGATTTGCAAGTTCTTGGGGATGAGGGTTTCTCTCGCTTTCCTTGATAATTGGATTCATAAGACATGGAACCTGGAAGGTGACTTTGATATTCTAATGGCTGCAAATAACTTCTTTATGGTAGATTTTTTGTGTGTTTCTGATCGAAACAAGGTTTTTGAAGGTGGTCCATACTTCTACAATAAGGTGGGTCTTTTCATCAAACCATGGCATGCTGGCTTTAATTCGGTAGAGGAATTACCTTCTAAAGTCCCAGTTTGGGTTCGTCTACCTCGGCTACCACTAGAATGTTGGAGAAGTGATATATTACAGTCGATTGCGTTGTTGCTAGGAAGACCTATTGGTCCTTCTCAACAGACTCTGAATAAGAGAATTTTTTCTTATGCTAGGGTTTGTGTTGAAATTGATTTGAGTAAGCCATTACCAGATTCTATTGATATGACTATTGGATCCTGCTCTTGGACTCAACCGTTAGACTACAAGATGCTACCTTTCAGGTGTAGAGTATGTGATGAATATGGGCATCTCCAATGGAGGTGTCCCTGTGCTTCAGGTGCTTTTGGTACAAGTAATGTTTCCCCTCAGCCCTCTTTGAATGTAGACAAGGGTAAAGCTCCCATGCAAGGTGGGGGGTTGATAAGGAGGGATTTATCTCGGTTAAGCCTCAGAATCATAATAGAGGCCAAAAGAGATCATTTAAAGATAGGCAAGAGGAAGAGACTCTCAATAGGTTTGAGGCACTTGAAGATTTAGTTCAAGAGGAGGGTTTTCAAGAAGTTCTACAGAGACCAGTGAATTCTAAGGTTTGGGGTCGAGGTCAGTGCCAATGTGTTGGGGCGTCTGGTAATTCTGGTGGGGTGGCTTGTTTGTGGGCCCCACGAAGAGTCAAACCTATTTGGTGTTTCTCTTGTAGAGGTTCGATATCTTGTGTTTCTTCTCATCTTGAGTCAGGGTAGAGAGTTCTCTTCTCGAACTTGTATGCACCGACTGACTTTCAGGGTAAGGTTTTGTTGTGGGATCATGTGCGATATGTGAGGTCATTGGATCCATACCTTCCTTGGATTCTAGCTAGGGATCTTAATGCTGTCTCATCTTTAGAGGAGAAGAGGGGTGGTAATGTCTATCTGGATTCTGCTTCAACTCTCTTGAAGGATAATATTGCACTCTTGAACCTGGTTGACATCAAGCCGGGTAATGGGTTATTTACCTGGAGTAATAGAAGATGTGGGGAAGTGGCCATTTCTAAAAGATTAGATAGATTCCTAGTTTCCAGTTTTTGGATGGGGGATAGGTGGGTGACTAGCTTTGAGATTTTGGATGGTAGGGGTTCTGATCATTGGCCAAACAAACTTACTACTGCATTACCCCGACAAGGTGTAAACAAGTCTTTTAAGTTTCAGCTTATGTGGCTCAGGGAGGATTCTCTTCATGACTTAGTTCTTGGATGATGGAGTCTTGGGAAGCCGCCACATGGGACTGCTATGTAATCCTTCTCGAAGGAGTTCCATTTTTTGAAGTATAAGTTGAAGCATTGGAATAGGCAGCACTTTGGTAATCTCTTCCCAGAAAAGAAAAATGCTCAGTCTCAATTGGATTCAATTACTCGACAGATTCAGGATCTAAATTTCACAGAGGAACTTGGATTGCTTGAAGCTACTACGATGAAGGATGTGGAAGAATGAAACTTAAGGGAGGAGATTTTTTAGAAACATAAATCCAGAATTGAGTGGCTCCAGGCTGGAGATAGGAACACTTCCTTCTTCCACAACTTTGTGAAGGATAGAAAGCAAGGTAATGTTATCTCCTCTTTAGTGTTAGAGAATGGAGAGATTTTTACATCTTCCACATCTATTTCTGCTGAGGCTATCCATTTCTTCTCTGTGTTGTTGTCTGAGGACTCCCCTCCTACGGAGGAGGATGAAGCTTTGATCCTAGGTAGCATACCGACTTTGGTTTCTAGAGAATTGGATGAATCTTTGCTTCGTCCTATCCCTTTATCTAAGCTTGAAGCAGCTATTTTTCAGATGAAAAGAGGAAAAGCCCCAAGGCCTGATGGGTTTTCAGCTGAATTCTTTCAGGAGTTTTGGGAAGTGATTAAATTGGACCTTCTAGCGGTTGTTCAAGAATCTTTATTGAACAAACAAATGTTGAGATCTATGAATGCTACTTTTTTAACCCTCATACCAAAGAAGGAGGGGGCTAATGCTTTGGATAATTTTAGGCCCATTGCTTTGTGTAATGTGGTGTTTAAAATTATTACAAAGCTAATTGCTGAGTGGCTGAAACCTTGGTTAGGAAGACTAATCTCTGAAGAGCAAGGGGGTTTTGTTGGTGGTAGACAAATTTTGAATGGTGTCATTATTGCTTCCTAGACCATTCATTCTATGGCGAGCTCTAAAGAGAAAGCCATGTTCATTAAGTTGGACATGGCTAAAGCTTATGATCGTGTTAAATGGGCCTTCTTGTTCAAGCTTCTGGAAGCATTTGGTTTTGCTGGTGCTTCGATTGAGTGGGTCAGGAGTTGTGTCACTTCATCTTCCTTCTCTATGTTGGTTAATGGTGAACCCTCTGAGTTGTTCAAGGCTTCTAGGTGGTTCAGACAAGGAGATCCCTTGTCTCCCTATTTGTTTACTTTGCTTACGGAAGGCCTAGGGAGGTTTATAAGATATCATGTGGAGTGTGGCTTGATTCAGGGGTGGAGTTGGGGAAATAACATCCCCTCCCAGTCTCATTTGTAGTTTGTGGATGATACTGCTCTCATGGGCTGTGCCAAGGTTGAGGAAGCTGTCAGATGGTGTAGAACTCTTGATTGTTACTTGGCTGCCTCAAGTCAATGAATCAATGAAGGGAAGTCCTTTATTTACTTCTTTAATACTCCAAAGATTATTCAAAGGAGCATTGCTGGTATCCTTCGTTTCCAGATTGGTACTCTCCCTTTTGTTTATCTTGGCATCCCGCTTGCAGTTCGCTCGCTTCCTAAATTGTTCTGGAAGGGGATTATGGACAAGTTTCAGAATTTGCTCAGTCATTGGACTTGCAGGTGGCTCTCTTCTGCTGGTAGAGTGACTTTGCTAAAGTTTGTGGTTCAAGCTCTTCCTATATACAGATGTTTTGTTCTCTCGACACCTTCTAGTTTTATGAAAGATTTCAAAAAATTGTCTAGGCAATTCCTTTGGACTGGCAATCATCTTCATAGAAAGTGGAGCTTGGTTAAATGGGATGTCATCTATAGACCGAAGTAGGAAGGCGGGTTGGGGCTTCATAGGACTGACTTGAATGGGCAAGCTCTAGCTGTGAAAATTTATTGGCGGTGGTGCTCTCAACAAAATCAATTGTGGGCAAAAATTCTTACCTCAAAGTATCTTGGTGAGGTCGAGAGTGCTGATGTGGCTCGCTTTAGCCTAGAAGGGAAGGGTTCTATGATTTGGTGCACTCTGAAAAGGGGTGCCAAGTTGGTCAAACAGGGGTTGTTCTAGATTTGTAATGAGGGTAAGTGTTGTGCATGTTTGGCACACACACCTCGCTGTAGGTAGGGACCCCCTTTTTTTGCTCCCGACAGGCTGCTTTGCTCTTGTCTTGTTTTTTGTGCCCCATTTCCAAGCCCAAATTGGTCATGTGCTTTCAAACGGTCAAATCCCCTACCCAAATTCACCTACTTGGGGTATTCAAATTTGTGGAGAAATGAGGTCCACCATCCCCTTTTCTGCCTTTTGTCTTGTTTTTGTTGTTTAGAAACATCTGTGGACCCCCGTCGCTCCTGTTTCCTCATTTTTGACTTTGGGGTCAACCTTTTTTGGATCTGGGATGTGTTTGTGGTGCATAAGTGAACTACGAAGATTTTTTCAATGTTCCGTTAAGTTTTGGTGTTTCTGGGACTCCATTCCTCTTTGGCTATTTTGGAAACATCTGTGGACCCCTGTCGGTCCAGTTTCCACATTATTGATTTTGAGGCCAACTTTTTGGTGGATTTGGGATATGTTTGTGGTCCCTGAGTGAACTGCCAAGGTTTCGTCAATGTTCCACTAAGTTTCGGTGGTTCTGGAGCTTCGTCCCTCTTTGGCTATTTTTGAAACATTCATGGACCCCTGGCGGTTCGGTTTCCACATTTTTGACTTTAGAGCCACCCTTTTTTGGATCTTGGATGTGTTTGATGTGCTTAAATGAACTGCCAAGGTTTCATCATCGTTCCATCAAGTTTCGATGGTTTCAGAACTTTCCCTTTGGAATTCCCTTCCTCAGCTGTTTGGAAACATCCATGGACCCTTGTCACTCCCGTTTCCATATTTTTGACTTTGGGGTCACCCTTTTTTGGATTTGGGATGTGTTTGATGTGCGTAAATGAACTGCCAAGGTTTCGTCAAAGTTTGGTTAAGTTTCGGTGGTTTCAGAGCTTCGTCCCCCTTTTGCTGTTGTGGAACATCCGTGGAGCCCCGGCGTCCCGGCCTCCGGAGCCCAACCCCTCCATGGCCGTTTCCGGGATTCCCCTCTTCGTGGCCATTTTGGAACATCCGACGGCCACCTCCCTCCTGGCCTCCGGAACATTCGACGACCACCTCCCTCCCGGCCCCTCTGTGGCCATTTCCGGGATTCCACCTCTCCATGGCCATTTTGGAACATCCAGTGGCCACCTCCTTCCCGGCCTCCAGAGCCCGGCCCCTCTGTGGCCATTTCCTGGGTTCCGCCTCTCCGTGGCCATTTTGGAACATCCAACGACCACCTCCCTCCCACCCTCCAGAGCCCGGCCCCTCCATGGCCATTTCCAGGAGTCCGTCCCTCCTTTGCTATTTTGAAAATCTGGGAGCCTTCCTTCTTCCCAGCTGTTTTGAACATCCAGGAGCCCGCCTTCTTCCTGGGTATTTTGGCTTCCGTCCGATGTCTGCCTTCTGGCTTTCCTCCGCCATCTTTCCGCCCTCTGGCACTCGCACCCTTGAAGCATGCATTAATATTTATGGCCCAAATGAGCTCCAAGTATGAATATCAAGTTATTTTGATGATGCGTGGATAGATCTAGCAAGGAATTTGTAGGTTTGACTGACATTTTCCTTAACTCATGTATAAATGCACTTACGACACTTCGTGTTTGCAAGAGTGAATAAGCTTTCCATAGGTCTATCGGAGAGGCCCATTGAGGGCGTTGTCCTACCCTTTTCCAAATGATGTAGATTTCTAAGGAGCTTTCTGCCCAAATCAAGGGCCACCAATCCATTGATGCAAGTCATCGACTAACCTGTTTGATCCAATCAAAAATGTTGCAAGTCCACCAAATGGAGGGCAGCCTTCAAATTGTCTTTGCTACAGTAAAAAGGGAAATCAGCTACAAGACAAATCTGCTACAGCACCTGAGCACTAGATGACAAAATAGAGAAAAGACAAGGAATGTATTTTAAAATTGCTAGATAATGAGGGGTAGGTGAAACCCTAATGTAATCAAATCTAGACCATTCATTGCAAATTGATCCTAGCCATTCATTTGGGCTTTGGAAAACTATAAATAGGGGCTTGCCCCTCATTTGTAAGGGTTGGAGAGCTATTGTAAAGATGTTCTGCAACAATAGAGAGTAACATTGCATGATTTATGGGTGTTTCTTTTGAGTTTTCTCTTTATGTATGCATGGTTCAACTTCCCTACTAGTTTAGGTGTGAGTTTCTTGAATGGGAGTGGTGATGGTGTTTGTTGTTTTAGTATTTGATGAACTTCCAGCTCATGCTTTTTGTGGTTCATTGATGATGAATCACTTTGCAAAGCTAGTCTGAGCCTCTTTCCTTTATTGCTGCAACTTAGTTCGATTGCATGTACATGATGTGTGTATGTGATGTGAAAATCTGCAACCCTTAGAAGATGGCACTGGTTTTGTGTAGCTGTAGGTTTCTCTTGGTCAAGCAAAACTCAGTTTAGGAAGTCTGTCTACTTTAGCAGCCACCATCGTTACTATTCATTCGTAGCTTAGGATTAGAATAGCTTTCTTAACCCTTCTCTTTTTGTTGTTTCTTTTAATCCTTGGTTAGAGTAGGACCCAAAGCATCACTATGAAGCTAAATCAGATGAACTTGATGAGTTTCAACTTGCTATTTTGAGTGGACAGCCACTGTTCATCCACTTCCAGCACTTTGAAATTGTATTTGCAAACCCAACTTTCATGCTTTGTAACTCATCCGTAAGACCACTTTGTGATTTCAGCAAATCACATCAAACAACTGAGATATTCCAAGCACTACCAAGACCTGACATTAGAGACCTTGGGATAATGTTCTGCAATCTGATTGTGGAATATTGTCTTTCAAGAGAGGTAGTGCACCTACGCACTTCTTGTGTTGAAAAGTGCATAAAAAACACATCAACAATAAGGAAGCTCTTTTCTGGCATGATTCTTGGGATGGATATCCTCCCATTTTGGCTTCACATCCTCATTTGCAAAATTTGTGTCAACACTTCACTGATGCTGGTTTTTGTCATGTGGCTGATTTTAAAACTCATCAAACATTGGGGCAGGCTACTGCTTTCAGGTGGAAGGACCCAAGGGAATGGCCTCCTGATGGCTCAGTTTAGGACCGTGAGGAGCTTGCAGGGATTTTTTCTAGACATGCTTGCAGTTCCCTCTCTGGGCATAATGTGTTGGCTTGGGACTCTGATCCAAAAGGAAGATTCTCTATTGCTTCAGGTTATGCTTTCCTTGATAAGCAGTTGTTTGGGAGTACTGAGATCTCTTGGTGGAAGAAGGTTTGTAATAAGTTTGCATGGCCTAAGTGCAATTTCTTCTCTTGGTTAGTGGTGCAAGGAAAATGTCTTACCTGGGAAAATCTCTGCAAGTGTGGTTTCCAAGGACCTTCTATGTGTGTTATGTGTGCTAGACATGAAGAGTGTATTTCTCATATTTTCTTTCAGTGCTCGTTTGCGAAAGCCATTTGGCACTTTTGGTGGAACCTATGATGTATGCCATGTAGACATGTTTTCTCTTTGAAGGAATTTTGGGAAAGTGAAGGGTCTCCTTCGGTTAGGACATCTTTTCTTTTAATTGCTTGGGTTATTGGCCCTAGTCTGATAATTTGGCATATTTGGTTGGAATGCAATCGAAGAATTTTTTTGGATACAAAGTTGTTGATTGGTCAGCTTTGGTTGATAATTTTGTGGGGTCTTCAGGAGACTCTAATAGCCAAGTGTGATTTGTCTGTTCCTATGGATCTTGGTGATTTTGGAGTTGTTAGTGCTTTGGGGCTATCCCTAGGGGGGAAAGGAATTGTGAGGACTATTTTCCATGGGCGCGGGAGGGAGAAGGTTAGTCAGGCAGGTCACTGGTGTCCCTTTGCTCTAGGGGAGTTGAAAATTAATACTGATGGCTCTTCTAGAGAAAATCCTGCACATGCTGGTGTTGGTGGCATTGGTAGAGATGGTTTAGGAGTGGTGGTGTTTTTCTTCTCTATTTATAAAGGTCAGCATACTAATAACCTCATGGAGGAAACTGCCATTCTCTTGGCTTTGGAATGGGCTTGTGCTCTGCGATGGAGAAGTATTTTTTGTGAATCTGACTCTCAGCTAGTTATTGACCTTTTAAATAAGAGACAGTTTGAGGAGGTGAATTGGCAGTTGGCTGTGGTGGTCAAGCAAATTGTTGCTTTGGGCACTACCTTAGACTTTGTTGTTTTGTGTCATGTCCCTTGAGAGTGGAATAAGGTGGCTGATGGCTTGACTAGGTGGGCTTTTGAGCAGATGGGGACCTGGAATGTGGCGGATTGGGACAACCTCCCTGAAGGTTTGGCTTTGGTTCTTGAAGATTTGGTTATGGAAGATATGAGGTGCTTCTTAGGTGTATCTTAATTTGGTGTTTTTTTGGTGCTTTTGTTGGGAGTTTTCTTCCCCTTTGTAATGCTTTCCTGATTCAATAAATTTTTACCCTCTTTTTATTAAAAAACAAAAAACATTAACCCTATGAGGTTATCTCTCCCTTCTGACATCAAGTCAATCATCAAACCCTAGTTAGTTTATGTTTAAATGTTGAGTCAAGTTAAAAGGAGATAATCCTAGTTAACCTATTTAAATATAGGAGCACTTTTACTACTTAAAAAATGAAAATATTAAACTCACCTTCTAATAGAATCTCTTCTTAAGACTTGTATGTCATTAATAAAATGTTGGAAGTAAGACATAAGACTGGTCTTTAATGTAATATAAATGATTATTTTTCTTAGGGTTAAAACTTCACACAAAAATATAATGACTTTTCACATTATTTGTATATAAAATCCATTTTATACATAAATGGTTTTGATTATATATTTATTTTATAAGATAAAAGAATATATAAATTATATAATTGTTTAGCTTTAACCATTATAAAACATTTAGATGTTTATTTTTATTCTTTTGTAATATTTTAAAAAAATTATGATAATGGCAAGGTAATTATTCTTGATGTTTTTTTCTTATATTATAAAAATTTATGTGTGTTGTTATGAAACCTTTATATTAATTTGAAGTTAATTTGGATATATTTATTGCATTTTTATAACAATAATTATCACTTACAATTTTATTTTTAATATTAAACACATTGTTTCTAAAAATTCAGAGGTTATATTTATTAAACTAATGTGCATGTTGTTCTAGCTACTAAAAATTAAGAGCTTATATTTATTACATTTAGGCCCATGACTAAAAATTAGATAAACAAATATAAGACCCATGACTAAAGTGAAATATTTTATTTGCTTAATCCATATAAGTCATATTTGATTGTTGAAAAACTTATACTAGCTACATATAATTTTTTTATTTAATTAATATTTATTAATATTATTTTATTTTATAGAGTTCATTTATCCTTAGAGGAAGTGCCCACATCAACCTCTTTGGCTCATTTTCTTGTCCAATATCTTCCTTTTCTATAATGAATCTTGTCCATCTTAGGTGTTATCGAATGTTAAATCTACCCCTTGGCCCATCTCATGATTAAGCTTATAATCATTTCTTTGTGAACCTCAAGATTGGTCTTGTTACTACCCTTGACGATTACAGCCACCTCCTCAGCTGAATCTAGGAGTGATATCTTCTTATATTCCATTTCATTCTATTCCTAATCTTATATAAACAAGAGCGGCAGGGCAGCAAAGTTCTGGCCAAAAAGTTATAAAATAGTTATGTTTTAATTAGTTGTGTTTGATAAGTTTTAGCAACAACGATGATAAAACAAATAAACAAATAATAGTTATAGTTATAAATCATTGCCACAAAAATGAAATGTACTTATTTATGTGAAGACTAAATACAATTCTTATCTCTGTCTAAAGAAATTTCAATTGAATAGACAAATAAATATAATTTTATGTAAAGACTAAATAGAATTATTACTCCATCTAAAGAAAGTTTAAATTGAATGGAGAGATGAATTTAAGCTCAAGGTCTTATTGGTTTCTCATTATTTGCAATTATTTAAATGAATTCTTGACTAAAAACATTGGTTACAAAATAAGTCTATAAATGAATGACCCATACTTGCTATTGACATTTGCAATAACAGTCATAACAATGACAGTTGGAACCACCTCAATATGAACAAGTGGGTCCAATTCTGTCATATCACACACTTTCTTCATTCCAAACACATCACCCCCCACAGACCAAACATACAGTGCACAGGTTCTTACATTTCACAAATCACATAGAGCATGTTTCCAGATTTGTTCATTAACATTCAACAAGAGGAATAACCTTTTCCAATATCACTTAGTACTTAAAACACAATCAACACTTTTAATGCATTACTTGACTTAACCTTGAGTTAGGGCATTCTCATGTAAATAACCCATCAATGTGTATTGGCTTTTGTAGTTGATATGATCTAAAAGCGTGTTTTGTGTGGTGTGTGTAGAACTTAGGTTATAATAATAAACTATTGTTCGGATGTTTGTATGTTAGTAATTTTTATTGTGATGTTAGTATTAATATGTTAAGTGGGTAGTTGGAAGATATCCAAATTGGTTGTAGTTAGAGAGGCTGAATATACCCCTTTTTGTAAACTTCTAAAGTTATCCCATGTAGTAATATTATATGGTTTTAACTTTTATCTATCTTAGCATAATTTTGTGTTCCTGGGAATTCCTTGATCCTGCGAGTGGTATCAGAGCACTGAAATGTTAATTTCAAAATGATGTTATAATAATAGCTAATGGTTGCCCCATGAAGAAAGCCATTCTGCCATTCTTCTCTTAAGACTTTAGGGAAAGTTTTAGGTGGAAGTCATTAATGTCTTGTTACCCCACAAAGTAGTGCCCAAGGTAGGCTTCGTAATTTTCGTAGCACATGGATTCTTGTCACCCCACAATGTAGTGACCAAATGAATACAACGACCAAGCAGCAGACATTAACAAACCAAAACTCCAAACATTACCTATGATTCTAACTGGATAAATCCTGTTTCTCCTGGAAAAATAAAGAAACCTTAAAAACAATACCCAAAACCCTTGTATGAAAGCACTTATTACATTATGAAGTTGGTCAAAGGAAGCCCTCTCAAAACAACAGACCAGAGTGGAGCCAAATCCTTCTGCACAACAATGTTGTCATCCAAGAAGAGGATTTTATCCAGCTTTGGATAAACTTGTGGTAAATAGAATCGAAGATGGTTTAACATAGAGAGGTATTTTGGATTTGGTTACTTCAACTTGGAAAATCCTGCTGCAAGAGTAGTTGGATTTTCTACCTTAAAGTAGTATTCTTTCATTGCTGCAGATTCAAGCAGCCTAAGAACTGGAGCCTAAGAGCTGGACAATAAGAAGGATTAAGCGATTTGAAATCATGAATATTTTTGACATGTAATACAGCTTTTCCTGGAGGGTTATTCAAAAACCACATCTTCATAGCCCCAAAATTCAATCTATCTGTAACTAGATGAAATACATGTTTTTCAGGTTCCTGACAACAAGGAATATGTAGGATCAGTGTCAATAATTGTAGGATTCCCAACACAGAGGATATCAATAGGCTAGCATTATTACCTTTGCATTTAGTATTGTTGAATTAATCACCACAGATACAGCTGGCACATTGTCAGAGAATAATGCATAATGATAGAGGTTAGGGTCTTCCAGCTTGTCTTGGTTTAGAAACTCTCGCTCTTCAAGTGGAAGCAAGTAGTAGTCAATCATCAATCGCATTGACAAATAGTTCGCACCTTTTGGAATAGTTTTTCCCGCAAGTTGACTTATGAACGTACTATGCTTTTTCAATGTTCTTACTTGCTCCTCTGCAGATTGAAGCATGGCTCGCAGCTTTTTGGTTACATCAGCACAATCATATGATTTTTCTCTAGCTCTAGAAAGGACCTGACCCATTGCCTTGATTTTTTCAGGTGCACTAAAAAAGTGTGTTACTTATTAAAGACCAATAAATATCTAAATCTCAATTCCCCGAAAGGTAGATAATCCTGCATAATAAAATCAAACTCAATGGCAAATATGTTTTCTACTGTTGTAGACCTGAAATCTAATTTTACCTGTGATGCAGTTCTGAATCTAAATGTGCTTCACCCAGTGCACGTTGGCTTTCCTTACTTCGTTTCATCAACTCATCATAAATAGCAATGCTATTCCTAGACCGTGCAATTATTACATATACCCGAGCCATAAGAATTTGATCTCTAATCGATTTAATTGTGAAATCTAGATTGTCATTCTCATACTCACGTCTCCAAATGCTGTATTTTCCCAGATATGCTGAATCCACTGCTTTAAATCTTATAATAGCTGAGTTTTCAAGGTTAATTATTTCTTCTTCATCTTGACGAATGAGCTCATTCGCTCTTTTCTCTCTTCTTTGCTATCGCAGTTTCTGCACACAAAGAACGTCCAGTAATTATAATAAAGGGACATGCATCCAAAAAATAATCCAATGTGGACAAGTTTGAACAGATTTATAAAAAAACAATCACACAAGAAAAATGTAAGCGCAAACCAAAAGTGGCTGAGAGATTTAGATTTTCACTTTCGAAAGAGAACTACCAAGGTCAAAACCTTGGACGAACAATGTTTAATATTTTAATATGTAAGTCACATCTTGCATGGAAACTATGTAATAGAAAAAGGGCAGAATAATATTATTTACCCGTCGCTGAGGCTTTGCAGGACTGTCTCCAATTGAATAGTTTGCATTAACCATTATTCTTGATTAAGCCTAACTTGATGTACAATAAAGAAGCAACTGACAACATTACAGAACCCACCATAGAGTCAACCAATACAATAAGTAACTTCAAAATGTTATATCGAACTTACTACCAATATCATTAGCTAATGATTCATCGTTTAGTGTATTTTCCTGCTCTAGTGAGTTCTGTATAACACCCTCTGGATTTTGTTCCACTTCCTTCTTAGAGTAGACACCACTTTTTCCAGAGATGGTATCTTGTTCGTCATGTTCAGTTCTTTGTCTCTGCTATTGGTAAATGGTCAGATACAAATATTGTCCTGAAGGCCAAAGGCAGAGGAGGAAATTTTCACACTCAGTAAAAATTAAAACATAAAATATATTTTTTCCAACACACAGAGCTGCTGCTCGTAATTTTCTGTTTGCTCACATTCTCCTTCCTCTGTTAAAAATAAATTACAATTACAAAATATATGCTCCAGGTAAAAAGTCACGTGAAAGATTTTCACGGATGAGAAAGCCCGAAATAACATTTAAAATTCAAAATTACCTAACTAATTTTTCCCCCTTCAAAATGCATTTAATACAATGTCCTTTTCATAATATTCAACCTTAAATATTAATTCCCTGGCGGTGGCAGCTTTCTCCATAGTTCCCCGTGGTACCGCGATGGTTAAAATCTTTATTGCGATATTGCGGGCAGCAGTTAGTTGATGGCCCGGTAAACTGCGGTGGTTAAAAATAAAACAAACTTTTATGGAGTCTCCCGTGATATCGCGATGAATATTTTATTGATTGCGATATAGCGGGCATTGGCTGGAGGTGATGTCAGGCGGTTGAGATAAAACAAAAAAAAGCTACGGAAGTCTCCCGCGGTATCGCGATGGTTAATTTCTTGATTGCGATATAGCGGGCGGCGGTTGGCGGGGACGGCAACAGTTAGGGTTAATATTCCAACACTCCCCTTAAGCATAACTGCGCTGTCCACCATGCCCAATCTGTTTCTTTGAAAAATAAAATTATCTCTTCCCAGCGGCTTTGTAAAAATATCTGCACTTTGTTCTTCTGATCTGCAAAATTCTAAAAATATATCACCATTGTTAATTAATTCTCTGATAAAATGATACCTGGTATCAATATGCTTGCTTCTCTTATGAAAGACTGGATTCTTCGAAAGAGCTATGGCTGAATTGTTATCACAGTAAATTTTTGTTGCCTCCATTTGTTCATTTTGCAATTCTTTCAAAATTCTTCTCATCCAAATTGCTTGACATGCTGCACTTGTGGCTGCCACATACTCTGCTTCGGCTGATGAAAGACAAACTATTGGCTGCTTCTTTGAAGACCATGAGACAACTCCAGTCCCAAAATTAAATACATAACCAGACGTGCTTTTTCTGTCATCAATGCTACCAGCACAGTCACTGTCTGTGTATCCTATGAGTTTGAACTCATCTGAACTTGAATACTTGATGCCAAAATTTCTTGTTCCACTTACATACCTTAAAATTCTCTTCCCTGCTTTCCAGTGGGTGTCTTTTGGTGTTTCCATAAACCTTGAAATCAAACTTACTCCATACATAATGTCTGGCCTTGTGGCTGTGAGATACATAAGACTTCCAACAAGTCTCTTAAACAAAGTTGGATCAACATTAGACCCTCTATCATCCTTGCTTAGTTTCAGACCTGTCACTGTAGGTGTTGGTGCTGGTTTGCACTTCATCATATTAAACCTCTTCAAAATGTCATTTGCATATTTTGACTGTGAAATAAAAATACCATTTTCATTTTGATTCACCTCAATGCCCAAAAAATACTTCATCAGACCTAAGTCTGACATTTCAAATTCTTTCTTCATGTCTGCCTTGAACAGATCAATTGACAAATTTCCAGTGAATATTAAATCATCCACATATAAGCATACTATTAGTATTTCACCTTCTTCATTCATTTTTGTATACAGTGTGGGCTCACTGCTACATCTATTGAATCCATTCTGCAAAAGATAACTGTCTATTCTGCTGTACCAAGCTCTTGGGGCTTGCTTCAATCCATACAGTGCCTTTTTCAATTTGTAAACTTTGTCTTCCTGACCCATAATTTCATACCTAGGTGGCTGATCCACATAAACTTCTTCTTCTAAATAACCATTTAGAAAAGCTGACTTTACATCCATTTGAAATACAGACCACTTATTCTGAGCTGCTAAAGCTAAAATCATCCTTATAGTATCTAATCGTGCTACAGTTGCAAATGTCTCATTGTAATCAATTAGAGGCTATTGTGAATAGCCCTTTACAACCAATCTTGCTTTAAGCTTCTGAACTTCATCTTTTTCATTCAATTTGGTTTTATAAATCCATTTCACTCCAATTACATCTTTGTCTTTTGGAAGACTGACTAGTTCCCATGTCTGATTCTTTTTCAATTTATACAATTTCTTCATCCATAGCACTTACCCATTTATCATCTTTGGCTGCATCTTCAAATGGGCGGATCTATTTAGGGGTAAATGCAAAGAGAAATCTGATCTGAGTTATTCTCACCTTCATTTTGCTCATATATATCTCTTATGCTTCTGATTTTCTGTCTTCTCAGACTTGCCAATGTAGGATTTGACATATCACTTGAACTTGTGGAATGTGGACCCGATGGTCCTGCTGTAGATGGTGTTTGTTGTCCTCTTGTTGGACTGCTTCCTTGAATGATTGGGGTTGTTCTTATAGTCGATGCAGGTGTCACTTGTGGACTACTTTGCTGAGATTGAATGGGAGTGGTAGGAGTCACAATAGCTGGAACATTTGTTGATGCTGAAACTTCATTCTCCTCTTAGGGTTATCTTGGTGATATATTAAGCTGTCTTCTCTATGCTTCCATCCATGCTTCATCTTCTACAAATTGTACATCTCACTTTGATTATAGCATTTGTTGATTATGAGCATAGCTTTGGATTCTTCTTGTATCCAACAAATATACATTTTTCTCCTTTGTTTATCCTAACTTCCTTCTCAATTCATCAGGACACATGTGCATATGCTACGTAAATACTCTCATGTGAGTAGCTATGTTTTTCTTCTGTCCATGCTTCTTGGTGCCATATTGTGACACTTTGTTGGACCACCTATTCATTATATATAGAACACAAGATATTGCTTACACTTTAATACTTCATTTTGACAAATGTTTGGCTTTCAACTTATACTTCTAATACATTTCCACTTGAGTTGTTCTATTTTTCCTTCCATTTCCTCCATTTTATTTGGTGTTATGTCTAGTTGTTAATTGCTTGTAAGATTCCATGATCCTTGCAAAATTAAAAACTCTCTTGAAATATATTCACCACCTCTATACGTTCTCAACACCTTTGATATAATAGCCTCACGTTTTCAGCCAAATTCTTGGGCCCGGCGGATCAAACACTTCATTTTTACGCTTTGAAAGTAAACCCATATTTCTTGAATAATCATCAATGAATGTCAAGAAAATAAAAACTACCACCACCTATTGAAGGTGTTTACATAGGTCCACACAAATCTGAATGTTTAATTTCCAAAGGGGCTTTTGCTCTAGTTGACTTTCATGCTGGAAATGATTCTCTATGTTGTTTTCCTAAAATGCACCCTTCACATACCCTTTCTGGTTTTTCTATTAAAGGTAGTCCCTTGACCATGCCTTTCCTATGAAGTAAATTTAAACCTCCAAAGTTGAGATGACCAAATCTTAGGTGCCATAACCAGTTTTCATCTTTTATCTCAGCTTGAAAGATTGTCTGCACTACTGCTGTAGTTTCTTCTCTACCCACTTGTGAATTCATTAAGTGTTGTGCTTGAGCATAATTTATATTCAAATCTAGCCTTATCTTTAAGGGAAACATTCTATTGTTTGTCATTCTGACTTTTGCAATAAGCTGGTTGCTTGGGTATTTGTCTAAAATTGTGCATAGACCATTCTTGAAGGTTACTCTATACCCTTTTTGAACCAGTTACCCTACACTCATTAAGTTATGTTTCAGACTAGGCACAAAATACACATCTGAAATATACTTTTTCTCTCCCTGTTTAGTTAGAATATTGACATCTCCTTTTCCTTTGGTGACACTTTGTTGTCATTGCAATGTAAACATCAGGACTTTACATTCTCATTTAAACTTGAAAACATTTCTAGATTCCCACGTCGCTTATGATTACTCTGACTACGAATCTAAAAACCATACATCTTTTCATTTGCTTGAGCAACATTACAAGCTAAAAACATTTGTTCTTTCCTGAATTCTAATTTTGACCTTCTCTTAAAAATTTTGCATTTTGTCTATTGTTATAATACTGCTTCTTTCTACACTCATTCATATAATGCCCACATTTTTTACAGTAGTGACATTGGCATTGAGATTTATCATACTTTTGATTTTGTGACTGATTCTGTGTTGGGTTTTGGCTTGAGCCTTGATTGTTGCCTCTTCCACTTGAGTTTGATAAACTGTATCTTTCACCTCTGTAAGAGTTTCTTCCTCTTCCTTTTGATCTACCTCTGCCTCTTCCTTGATTGACTGAAGCCTGAGTTTTGAAAGCATGCTCCCGATTGATGTATCTAGCTGCGACCTTTTCGACCTTTGTTCGCGAGAAATTAGAGATGCATCTGACTCATCAAGCGAAGCTGTGTGAGATCCTTTGTCTCACTCTGTAACTACAACGGTAGAAATGTTGTGGACAAACTCCTCAAATCTTTTTTCAACAACTCAAGTATCTTCAGTTCTCTCCATGAGACCTAAATTTGAGTTCAACACCCAATGACTTGGGTGTAGAATGATCAAGTTGTTGTCCTTCATACATATTGTTTCAAATCTCTTCCTGACATTTGTAGCTTTGCTGTTTTAGCTTTGCCATGCCTTGATAGGCTGTCTGAAGTATGTCCCATGCTTGTTTGGACTTTGTTGCTGCTGAAATCCTTGGAAAAATGCTCTCATGTACAGCTTGAAACAGATAAAATAAAACCTTTGAATCTTTCTTCCTTGTGTCTTTTAATAAGTCTTTCTCTGCTTGTGTTAAAGCATTGTATGTTACTGCATCTGCTGGCTCTGCAAATCCATTCTCTACTAAATCCCATATATCTTGTGAGCTAAATAGTGCTTTCATTGTAATTGACCAGTACTGATAATTCTTCCCATTAAACTGTGGAATTTGTGGGTTTGTCAAGCTTGTGCTTGCTGCCATTTTTGAAATTTACCCAGATAATCTTTTTTGATCAAATTGACTCTGATAATCAAACTTGCTCTGATACCACGTGAAGGCCAGAGGCAGAGGAGGAAATTTTCACACTCAGTAAAAATTAAAACATAAAATATATTTTTTCCAACACACAGAGC
>VDFB02075321.1:43621513-43737103 GCA_007258455.2 Sequoia sempervirens | reverse complement strand
CGGATATCCGATTTGAAACGGATATCCGATTTGAAGTGGATATCCGATTTCTAGACCATTACTTTAAAACAACAACAAAATATGCTTTTTAAAAATCAGATATCCGATTTGAAACGGATATCCGATTTGTAAAAATCACATATATACAACTATTTTCATTGTTTTAAAGTTACAATCTACAAATCGGATATCCGTTTCAAATCGGATATCCGTTATGGAAAACTAGGATTAGTGTTTGCTTTAATGGTGTGTACTGACACCCAAGCCTAAAAAAAGTCAACACGATATTTTCGCTTTTTTGGGTCGATGAAAGACGTGTTTTTTTCCTCATTGCCACTTTTTGGCATACCATGATCCTGCACATACCCTAAAGAAAAATCAAAAATGATGTGAATATATAGATATATATTTGTAAAATGATTCTTTAACTTATCTATATTAAACATTGTATATTATCTCTATATTACTATCATGGCTTGATTTTCATTATGTCTACTAAATGTTGCTATATTTATTCATTGTTGTAATTAAATTATAGGGCTCAATGTGTAATCTATTTTACATCAAATTTTATAGTAGACTTATAATCCTAGAATGTTTGTAAATTTAATAGCTAACAAATAACTTGATAGGTGCAACTAAAAACCAAAAAATGTGGTTTGATTTATCTCCATTAGGCTGGAAAGCTAAAAAATCTACTACGTTTATCCCTATTAGGTTGAAAACCCAAAAGTGTAGCTTAATAAACTTACAAGTGGTGAAAACTCACAAAAGCACTAGAAACTAATATTTGCAAAACTACCCTTGACATATCAAAAAAAGCCAAAGGTCACCATATGTCATACATGTATAGGTTGTATAGTTATATTAGATACCTTATAGTATCTCCTATTGGTTAAATATGTTTGAAGATGACATTAGCGACACATCCCTACATTTATATGAGATATATTATTAACATGTCATGTTACACATATGCTAAGATACTCAAATATGGATAAGGAGAACTAGGGAATATATATTAGAAGAGAAATATATACTAAGCTATCCAATATTATATTTTTGTACTTAGTGTAGAAGAGAAATTCTAGACCAAGAATGCAAGTGCAAACTCAATACTCTACTTCTAATGAAAGGTAAATAAAATAATGAAAGATTAGAGAAGCATAATATGTTCCATAACATTATTTTATGGCTCTAAATGTATGTGTTGAAGTTGCTCTTTGGTTCTCTAATGTGATAACATATACATACAAATTTTATCATATGGAAACATTTGGGGATGTCATTATTTTATAGAGTTGAGGGGAAAGGAATGGAGGACTAGGTTTCTTTGGAATCGAGGACTAGAATCATGAGAGAATTTTTGAATTTGAATTTGAGAGGGAAGAGAGAATTAAATGTAGGTGGTTGGGTTGATGGAGGGCTTGTGTTGACTTGATTAGGTAGATGGGAATAATTGAATGCTAATTTGAATTTGGATTGAAGGTCTAAGTTGGAAATGAATGGCTATGATTAGTCTAATTGATTTGATGGCTAGGATAGATTATTAATTTCATTTTAGATTTGATGAAGTGGAAGTAAGTTACATTAGTTTGAGTTTGGATTGGTGATTTGGAATTATTTTAATTTTAAGCTATGGATGTGACATGATTATCCCCTTAATGGTTGATTAAAAGTTAGGATTTGGGGATTTTAGCTAATTAAATAATAAACTCTAAAGTCTAAACCTTAAACCCTAAAGCCATCATTTTTTCTTAGGCTCTTAATGAAATTTGGTTGTCTTAGGCAACTCCACCAAATTTCATTACCTTATGCCATGTAGTTGTTTCCTAGGATCTTGCAGCATGTAGATCCCCTTAAGCTATCCTATTACCTTAAACCCTAAACTCTAAACCCTAAAGCCATCATTTTTTCTTGAAAGACTGCTAATGAAATTTGGTTGCCTTGGGCAACTTCACCAAATTTTATTCATTTGAGCCATGCCATTTTCTCCTAGGACCTCACTAGACGTAAATCCCCTTAAGCCATCCTGTCACCCTAAATCGTAATTCAATTTTCTTAAGGGGTTGACAATATGACATTTCTTAAGGGGATTAAAGAAGTTCTTAAAATTTGGTGATCAAAGTTGCCCAAGGCCCAACCAAATTTAACAATAATAAGATCCTACAAGATTATACAATATCAATTTAGTTAATTGTATTTTCATTCAAATAACATGTGCCTTAGACATATAAATAAGGGCTTACATATAATTTTATCATTTGTATTCAATTATTTAAAGGCCATTTATATTGAATGGTTTAACGGTATAAATTAAAACAATGCTCTTAAATAGTTATGAATTTATAAATTTGGTGAGCGATGGATATTTTGAGTGATGTATTTATAAATTTGGTTCCAAATGGATATTTTTAGTGACATGAATTTATGATTTTGGTTGTATATGGATATTTTTAGTGACATGGATTTGTGAAGTTGGTGGAATTTATGAACTTATAATGAATAGTATATAATAGTATATATTTAATGACTATCTATTAGATCATGATTTCTCCTGCTGAAAAATTGTGTGTGTGTTAAAGACATAAAATGAGATTTTGTGAATGTTTCAAGTTTATTATTTAGTATGTATGTGCATGTATTAAAATTTTTCATAATAGTTCTTAAATTTTGAAATTTGTATATGTATGTATGTATAGTTTAGTTTAATGATTTGTATGCATGCAAATTATGCATCATATTTTTTTTTTTAAATGTACATGTACATACATTTAATTTTTAATTTTGTATGGACATGCTCTTGAGTTGAACAATCAATGTATATATATATGTGCATTTCAATTAAATATATGAGAGCTTAATATATATGTTGCTCATCCTATTTCAATTAAATATATGATCTTAATTTTTGTATGCACATGGGTCCTATTTTGTATGATTTTAAATGCAGGTGCACATTATATCAAGCATATATCATGGATGATTTTAACATTGATGATATCATCAATCCACCACCTGTTCCACAACCAGATCCGCCCCCCTCCCCCCCTCCACCTCCACCTCCACCTCCACCTCCACCTCCCCCTCATATGCCACCTCCAACACCTATGGCATCTGATGAGGCTCGCTTGAGAGCACGAATAAATGATCAAGTTGCATCCTTACAGACACAAATCAATGCTATGCAGAGTCAAGCATTGATTGCTCCACATGTGAGACGTTTTGCATCTGTAATGCAAAATGTTGTTGACTCCATTAGGATGATTGATTCTGATCTTGATAGGCATAGACGAGAGAGAGAACAAATGAGACAATTTTATTCTGATGGTCTCTCTTATAAACAAATATTAGACCTTAAAATAACAAAAGCCCATCTAGCCCCCTACTTTCTTGACCTCGTTACCCGACAACCCATTCCACCCAACAAATCTAGAATATCCATGAGGTGGTGCATACATCCACAGATGATTGCACATTTTTGGGATCGATGGTATATGGTTTTAATAGTCCCCCACATGCTAATTGGGAGTGCCCATTGTATTTTTGAGAAAATTGTATGTAGAGTTTGTTTTGGGGCAAATCCCAATTATTTTGATTTTAAGATCATTTTGAGGTGTTGGTGACATGTACAAGCAATTAGGGGCAAGCATTGATCCCCAACGCCCCGTGCATGCGCAACCCCTTGTTGTTGCTCTTGGTCCTCCCATTCCCACACCTGTATATCATCGAGCTCTGGTCTCGACATTAGGTTCCCTTAGTACACTTGCAGGAGACCTTGATCAACATGCTTCTGCGATAGCAAGTGGGGAGCATAGAGGCGATGATGATGGAGCGTTTTATGGAGCTAGTCTGAGTACCACTCCAAGAGTGTCGAGGCCCATCCCACATGTATGTACTAGTTGTCATCAAGTGTGTTATGGACCTGATCGAGGCTACACCTAGTTCAGTCGTAGGGGAAGATACGGTGGTTCATCTGATGCATCGGTTCATTTGTAGAGTTCCTCGTAGCGAACTTATCACCACGGAACCTTCACGACCACGAGGCCGCGTCGCCATCTAGATGCTTACAAGCTCATTTTATAATATTTTTATGGTTGTATATATCAAAAGAAAAGTTTGCAATACATTTAACAATCAATTTTTGGTGTACGGATGACACTTTTCGATGCAAGGGAAATCATCGTACCCGCAGTCTGCTCTCGACCACAGGTCATGCTTAGCAGCCCTTATGGGGTATTTTGATTTCATTTTTAAAATTATATATGAAATCATAAATTATTAACGGAGTTTTAAATTTATAATTGAATCGCATATATGTTCAAATATTCATGTTGGTTTAGGTAGGTCAATCGGCATCCCGCGTCGATTCCTCACGAAGGATTTTCAAAGGCACTCCTCCACTATCGAGTGACATAGATCATGGGCAGGTACATTCATATTGTAAATTTGTTTAAAGTTTACATTAGTATAGTTACAATTTTATGAGTTTTGAATTCACTAGATATATGAAACACATGCATGTACACTTGTAAATATTATAAGCATTAAATTTCTATGTACATGTATGTCTAGGTTGATACCACAATAAGAATGGGCATTGGGCAAACATTTGATGTTGTAGTTACTCGTGAGGCCACTGATTTCCAGGTTGTTTACAAAACTTTCTAAAAAAATGTGCAAACTTGAATATATATGTATATATTAACCTAATTGAATTGTACATGCTTTAATTTTGATCTTGTAGGACTTTGTTGGTGCAACTTTCAGCCCTAACCCAGACATAGTTACACCACCGGGAGGACATGTAGAGCAGGTCTCAGATCAAATGGTAATTTTATTTTTTTATTATATTTAAAGTGAATTATAAATTTTAAATTGAATATATACATATTAATATGATATTTTCACATATTCTTTTTCTTTTATAGCATGAGACACATCCTGTAGTTGAGCATGTTCAGACAGGTCCTAGAGAAGTGCCTACTGCACAACCTCAGAATACGGTATGTAATTAAAATATGATAAATTCTAAATTAAATTGAATAAAAAAATAATAATTGTAGAGTTGTACATCTAATTTCGAATTTCTTTGTCTTGTTTATGTAGACTGATTTAGAGAATTTAGAGGTTTCTTCAGGCTCACCAGAGCATCCAGATTTAGAGATGGTGGTAATTTAATTTTATGATCGATTATAAATAAAATTGTCATTAAATTATTTTTTATTGTCTTACATCTAATTTCATCTTTCTCTTATGTACAGAGTGTTTCAGGTCATCCACATAGTCCGCATGGTGTGAAGAGGTCTCTTGATTATAGAGACAGTACATGACCTACAAACATGTGATTTTATGTGTTTTATATTTCTTGTAACTTATCATGTACTCTGTTGGACTTTATTTCATGTGTGCTTAATATATTGGTTTCATACACTTAATATGTTACATAAATTATGGACTTTATTATTGTTTGAAATTTTAATTTACGCATGTACATTTATGCATTTTATGTTCATAATGAAGACATTAATATAGGAAATTAATGTGAAATTTACTGAAGACTTCATAATTGTAGAATAATTTTAGGTTTAATCTTCTTTTCAATGAACAAGAAGATATTTTCCTTCTAATGTATTAATTTGAATTTTATGAGAGAAAATTTATGTGGATTTACCTACTTATTTAGTTCTATAAATTGAATTTTACCTCATTGTTGGTTCACTTGGAATTCCTATACCTTCTGAATATCATGGATATCACCATTCTTTGTTCTTTTATTCTTTAATTTTTCCTTAACTAAATTGACAAATAAAGTCATTGCTCTAAACTCTTAAGCAAATAAAATTCTTTATAGTGAAAAAATCTAACAAGGTATTGATATAATTAGCTAATGTACATATTTATAAAATGACACCATTAGTTTCTCACTAGTAATGGAAAAAGTGTTCCTCTTGAAAATTAAGGAAAGAGGTAATCATTAGAAAAAATATAAGTATGATAACATAAGAATGTGTATATGTAAAACAATTGCTTAACCATTAGGTGATGAATACGAAGTGTACACAAATGATAAATTTTAAAAATGATGAATATGGTGCTCAATCCAAAGGAAAATTAATTTCATCATTGTTTCCCCATTTAGAATATCATGATTGTGTGTAGTGTATGAAAAATGAATAAAAGTCTTGTCTCCATGTGTCAATAACAAGAAAAAAAAATAGAATATCACATAAATTATATGATAACATAAGAATGTGTATATGTAAAACAATTGTAACCATTAGGTGATGAATACGTAGTGTACACACATGATAAATTTTAAAAATGATGAATATGAAGCTCAATCCAAAGGAAAATTAATTTCATCATTGTTTCCCCCATTTAGAATATCATGATTGTGTGTAGTGTATGAAAAATGAATAAAAGTCTTGCCTCCATGTGTCAATAACAAGAAAAAAAATAGAATATCACATAAATTATGTACATAAGAAATAGAAATATGACCCACAAAATTTTCTCTGTGGATTAAGGTTAGGGTTATAGGATAAAACTTTGGGTAAAGGTTAGGATTAGGAATTAACTAGAGTTAGGGTTAGGTTTCAATTAGGGTCAAGATACAACAAGGCTTAGGGATAGGATTAATTTTAGGATAGGGTAGGTTCATCTAACACTAATTTATAAGTTGTCCAAAACAAAATAATGAGCACATCTTAAAGAAGTGTCAAGGGTCATAATAGAGAACATGTTAATTAGGGGCATTCAAAGGGGGTCATAATAGAATGTCTTAAGGGATGTCTAAAGGGGTCATAATAGAACATGTTATTTAAGTGGACATCTAAAGGGGTCATAATAGAGCGTCTTAAGGGGATGTCTTAAGGGGTTAGAATATGTCTTAAGGGGATGTCTAAAGGGGTCATAATAGAACGTGTTAATTAAGGGGATGTCTTATGGGGTCTTAAGGGGATGTCTAAAGGGGTCATAATATAACATGTTAATTAAGGGGATGTCTAAAAGGGTCATAATAGAATGTCTTAAGGGGATGTCTTAAGGGGTTATAATATGTCTTAAGGGGATGTCTAAAGGGGTCATAATAGAATGTGTTAATTAAAGGGATGTCTTAAGGGGATGTCTAAAGGGGTCATAATAGAATGTGTTAATTAAGGGGATGTCTTAAGGGGATGTCTAAAGGGGTCATAATATAACATGTTAATTAAGGGGATGTCTAAAAGGGTCATAATAGAATGTATTAAGGGGATGTATTAAGGGGTTATAATATGTCTTAAGGGGATGTCTAAAGGGGTCATAATAGAACGTGTTAATTAAGGGGATGTCTTAAGGGGTCTTAAGGGGATGTCTAAAGGGGTCATAATAGAACATGTTAATTAAGGGGATGTATAAAAGGGTCGTAATAGAACAATAATGTATGCATTATATTTAGTGATTATAGAATTAGACATAAAGTTTCAAAGTAGGAAAACATGCACATTAAACAAAAAAAATATATAGAATATATATTTGATACATAGAAGTACACAGAGTATGTTTAGTTCTGTAAGTATGTACATATATGTCATCTCAAAACAATGTTTACAAAATTTAGATATGCCATCTCAAGAAAATCTCAAACTCGTGCCTAGAATGTGGTAGGTCTTCACACCACCTGATATATAAAAGGTACAAGCAATATCAATGAAATCATCAAAACATACATATTTTAATTTATATAAAACTATCTATATGTACATAACTCAAGTACCTGCATTTAAAAGTATTCGAGGTTGAATGCAGGCATCCTCTCCTTTTTGTTTTAAAGTATGAGATCAATGCAATGATGGCTTTAGGATACAAAAAATGACAACAAATCAATTTTAACTATTTATGTCCAAGCAATATCAATATGTAATAAAAACATGTATTTAAATATAGTTTAACTAATAATTACCTGTTTTTACCAAGTATTCCATGTTGTCTAGGTTGAATTTGCATAGACTAGATCCTTTTTGTGATTATGCCTTAAGGATATATAAAAGAACAATTTAAATCAATTTCAACTAATAACACACTTGACCAATGTCGAAACATGTATTTAATGTATTTAAAAGGACAAAATAAAACCAAAACTATATTTACCTGTATTTACTTAGTCCATTGTACCATCTGCATCCTCTCTTTTTTGCAATGCATCTATGATTGCCTCATGCTCTTCCATAGAAATTGACCATAGTAATTTTTTGAAGGTCTTCCACGATAGCGCTCTAGTTTTATATTTGTTGCCACCACCAAATGTGAATAATGCATAATCTTTTTATGTGTTTCATAGTCTTCGAATGCAGGTAGACCATTCTTTCTTCTCAAGTATTTTCGTAGCCAAGTGCCAACAACCACCACCGATCCTAATGGAAAATATGTTCAAAAACCATCATCAAATAAGTTCTTAAAATTTTCTTCAGGGGATCAAAGACTTGTTCTAAAAATTGTAGGGATACAAAACTTGTTATCAAAATTTTGCTTAGGGAGGTATGCAGGGGATCACACGTGCACAGTGGATAATAGAAGCCATCATCATCTTCACCGAGGTGTTAACAACATGTTTAGTTTCCACTGCTTGAGGCAGCAATATTCTGTTTTGCTCTTCATTCCCTGGGTGCAATAGCATACACATGTCACATAGCAAATTCAATTTAATAACTTGTGCATATCCATATAACTAATTTAGTATTAAAAAATAACTTAATAAAGCAAAATAAAATGAAATAAATTAAATTAAAATTACCTTCTTGTACAAGTTCTGAAACACAATCATAATCTTCATATGCAAACAATTGATCATTTTCTTCAATAGTTATTTCATATTGATTATGTGCTTCTACAGGTGTCAACGATCTTTGTTGCCACTGTTCAACCCATTCTGTATTTTCACAAGCTTCCCAATTTCCTGAGATACAAAATGGCAAAAACATGCAAGCTCCCTTGTCCAAATAGTCCATGTGCTTGCTGTCGCACTCCTAAATGAATGCCATTTAGTAGATCCACTAATTGTCTCACAATCAACTCTAGATACAATGTTCTCTTCTTCCACCAACCAAAAGAATCGATGAACTATAGAGTAATCACTCGAACTAGGTGCAGATAATTTTCTATTACACCAATCCACAATCTCATGTGCATTTTTAAATTTTACTGAATCCTCGAATTTTAATTGTTCTCTAGCAAGAATTCTTTTGACACATGCACTAGCTCCATCATGTTCTCCTTTACCATGCCCAGCTTCAAAAAAACTCCATATATGTTGGACATTAAGTTCCTTGTGAACCCTACTTAACCAATAGAACATTCTAGCATTTTTGAACTGCCCCGTACAATTATCCGACCATATGAGGTGTTCTTTCATATGGATTCCTCTTTCTTTTAAATTTCTATAAAATATACTAAAACAATATTGAACAAACTCTGATGAATGTAACCGATTGTCACTCGAATAAAAATGATACTCCCTCAAAACTTTTCTATCATCCTCAGTGCTATCATCTGCATGTCTATAAACAATATGGACAAACATAGCTACTTGCACTGAATTATAATATTGAGATTGAATTTCCTCTTGCGGAGCGAGAGTATAATTCTCCGCAAAATCAACCACTGAAAGTATAGCACCAATTGAAAATGTGTTTCTACATGCGCGAAATTGGCCATCAAGCCATCGAGCATGTTCAGAGTGCATAACATAATTTGGTACAATTTTATTATTAAATTCACTCATAAATGCATGCACACTAAACTTTTACGTAACTAAATGACAAGCTTTCTATTTTCCATCTTTTAAGAATCTTGAACATTCTAAATCTTTTGACGTCTACTAATTGTTGTCCAAAATCATGATCAACACTTTCATGCAAACAATTTCTTAAAAATGAAATATTTCCGCAGTTAATGCATTGTCCAGAAATACAAGAACTTAAATAAAATAATCTATCATTAGATTTTTGACAAAACAAACCTGAAATAAACTCTCTTATTGATTCAAGTGGCATATCAATACCACATTCTTGTATAATCATGTTAGAATGCAAGGTACAACGTATATATCGAAAAACATCATAAAAATAACGAAATTGAACATGTATTTTACAACAACAAGATATTCGTTGCTTATTAATTTTTACATACCGGGGTTTACATTTTTCAAAAGACCTTTGACTTATTTTAATATTACCAGGTAACACCGAATCACTACAAAATTTTCTATAAAATTGAGTTTGTGTTGTATCTAATAGGTGTTTTTGGGTGAGGATGGACTTTGGACCCCACCTTAATTTTAAAGGAAACATCTCTAGCATTAGATGAAACCCTAGTATTATCATGCCGAAATTTTTCAATCAAAGATTTAATTTCAACACTCAATTTTATGCTCCGGACCTTGGTAGTAGATCCCTTTGAAACTCCAACATTGATTGATAGGATCTGTTTCTATACTTTCTCTTCTTTTTGCTTGCTGCTCTTAGTAATGTTTTAGGATGCATTTTAAAACTTCACTAATGTGCTTACCATTCTTTATTCAAAGTTGTTTTATTGACTATAGCGTGGATTATAGCTCTTCTTGCTGCATTTTTTATCTCTAGATCGACTATTTTTTTTTTTTTTTTAAATGGCACTAGCAACAGTAGACATAGCATGTTTTAATGATTGATCTTTTCTTTTTGGTTTAACATAAAAGCCTAACCTTTTCATTACTTTCCTCATTTTTTGCATTTTCATCAATTGCATCATTAGTTGACATTGAAATGCAATATTTCTACTATAAAAGAATTCGGTGTATATTCTATTCGCATGCGTTCTTATTTGCCTCCAAGAAATTTGATCAGGAAGATTATCTAAAACACCACTTCCAATTTTAAAAAAAGTATTTTCATTAAATTCAACATCACATTCTAAATTTTCATCTTCATTTTCATCAACAAAAGCGGTTTTCATTTTCATTTTTTCATTTTCATCAACAAAACGGTTTTCATTTTCATTTCATCTTCATTTTCATTAACAAAACTATTCTCATTTTCATTTTCATCAACAAAATGGTTTTCATTTTCATTTTCATTTTCATCAAAAATATAGGTTTTGTTTTCATTTTCAAGAAAATGATCATTTTGATTTTCATTTGCAACAAAAGATTTTTCTTTTTTGTTTTCAACAAATTCTATAAAAGTTTCATTTCTTTGAATATAGTCAATGTCAACATCATTATATCCAGCTTCTTGTAAATCTTCTACAAACAAATTTACCATGTCACTAACATGTGGATTTGAAGACGTACCTGGATTTGTGTATATTGAAACATTCTCCATAGCATTCAAAGAGGGATTTGAAGACATAGTAGGACTTGTTTGTATAATCATATTCTTCTCCAAATTGACTCCTTGCAAATTAGCTTCATGTACAACTATGGTATCTTCAATGTTTTCATCTTCAATAGTTGTTGAATTGGTTGCTCCACCATCGTTCATTGATTTTATTCTCATTCTTCTTTGTCTTTGTCTTTGTCTCTCTTTTTCTTTATTTGCTTCAACTTCTTGAGGAGTCAATGTCTTTCTTCTCTTATTACGAAATTTATCTCCCATAATTATAAAATTCTCAAGCACAGATGAATGTTAATAGTGAAATACTTCAAAATATTGAATCCAAATTGGAAGTTGAATACCTATTACGCCAAAATTCTTCTTCTTGTGTTCCTCAAAACAAATAGAAAACTACCACAATTCCACTTTAAAAATTGTTCTCTTTATGCTTCCTTTGAAAAATTCAATCCATATTGCAAATTTCACTTCAAAAATGGTGTAGACGATGCTCCCTTTGATAAAATCAACAAAAAATCAAATTGACCACCTGTAAATACAATAACATATGAAAAATAATTGATTTTCAGTGCTCTTGGCCGTACATGTCAAGTTGCAAAGTTGCAGAGTTGACAGTAATTGTCAACAGTGTTTTTAAATAATATAAAACGGGATCCCGTCTACAAAACGCGATCCCGTTTATAATAAAACGGGATCCCGATTACTAAACGGGATCCCGTTTGCTAATAAACGGGATCCCGCTCCATAATCAGGATCCCGTTTATTAAAATTCACTCCGCGAGCCGTTGTGAAGGTAACGGGATCCCGTGTTATAAACGGGATCCCGTTACTTTTTCAACGGTCGAAAACAAAACGGGATCCCGATTATAATACGAGATCCCGTTTATTACTAAACGGGATCCCGTGTTATAATCGGGATCCCATTTTTTGAAATTTGAATTTGGTTTTGCATCGTGGGCGGGTTTTTGCCAAGGTTTTAGGTTCGGGAATAGCTTTGGAAGTCCGAACCTAAGCCTTCAACCTAGTTTGACCTGCAAATTGAAAGCCCTAACAATGTCAAAGCAAAATATCGACTTTGGACATATGGCTGACGACCTTTTTTTGAAAATTTTCTGACAAAATGAAAACCCATTTTAGATCAAACAATGCAGATTCTAAATATATAATTTGTTTTGCAATTGAATTATTTTTTGCATTTTTCAATTAATTTCTAATAAAATTGGTCCATAAACTTTAAATATCAGAGTTTTTTACTATTTGAATAACTTTTGATCAACATAACATTTTGACAAACGGATTGCACGAGAGCAAACTTCAGACAATTCTTTTCAATTTGAAAAAAAAAAAAATCAAAAAATGATAAGTTTAGGTCATCTTATGCATGTCGTACATGACGATTTTTCAAAACAACAAATCTGCCTAATAAAAAATTAACAAAAAAAAAAATATTCAATAAAAAATTACAAAAAAATATCAAGAGCAAGGTTCAATGAGTCATAAAACTTTTCCCAAAAGGATTTAGAAAAATACGATAATTTAAGTCAAAATATGGATGTCGTACACGTGCATGGTATGGTACAAAAAATGACTTTTAAACAGTGGTTTTTTGAAATGCCTATTGAAACTCAATTTGTACAATCTGGGTATTGAAATAAATTACATATTTGGAAACTAGACTCCGAGCACTACATTTTATGATTAGTGACTTTTTTAAAGATTTCATCTCTAAGTGCTTCAAATTTTAAGGTCAAATGTGTCAAATACTGAAAATCAGGGAAAACACTTCCACTTTTTGGCCAAAAAGTGGACTCAACTTCTTGCACACACCCCTATTTTATGTATACCTTTGGAGGTATGGATAGTTGGATGTGTTGGAATTTGCTGTGGATGTCATTTCAGCTATGGTGATTTATTCTTGACAGCTATTGGTGTATATTGGATTCAGTGTGTGTTTTGAGATATCAGGTTGAGGCAGGTTTATGCTTCTTTGTGATAGTTAGTGTGACATCTCTTTGGATGTATTCATATCTTAGTGCAATTGGCATGGTGGAGGATGGGATCATTCATGGATGAGATGGTGGTCACCTTGGTTGTTGTTACAGGTATCTTGATGGAGCACATGGAGCACTTGGATTCTAGGATGGTACATGTTGCCTATGGAGTTTATTTGTTACCCCCTTATGCAATGTATACAACAAGTGGGAGATTGTTAGGATTAGGTGTTGTACACCTTGCATAATGTTTGTAATGTTTTATTTATTTATTATGTGTGTGGTGCACCTAGGGGTTTTCTAGGTGAATGTGCATCACAAGGAGTTATAATGTTGGGGCCACTTTGTTGTATGTAACATTGGGACATAATTATAAAATGTAATTATTTAATATTGGGGGAATAATAAAATAATAAAGTACCCAATATTAAATGTGGGGTCACATGATCTAGTATTTTTGGGCACATGGTTTATGTAATACCACTTGGTGGTTTTGTGGGAGCTTGTTTCTATCAAAGCAACCACAAGGGTAGTTGTTTAGGGTTGGATCAAATGTTGGATCAAAAGTTGGTCAAGGGTTGGACAGTTTGTTGTAGGTTAGCAGGTTGAGCTTGTGCATGTGTGAGGGTTTGAAGCATGGCATGGGATGTGTGTATTCATGCTTGGTCACATGGAATGTATGGATAGCTTGTGCTTCAGAAGTGTTCATGGAGTCTCTGCAGATGTATTGTAATGGGTTTTCATTGCTGAATAATACATGGAGTGTGGATGCTTTTGGAGGCTGGGATTTTCCCTCTTGAGGGTTTTCCCAAGGTATATCTTATGTCATCTTTTATGGGCATGTTGTCTATTCTCTTGCATGTTGATGTTGAGTATTTTACTTGCATGTTTTCAGATTTGGGTTATGTGTAAATTGTCATTCTATGGCTGCATAGTTTCCTTACAGTGGAGTCAACTAAAATGAAGTTGATCCTATTTAATGTAGTTGGATCTAGGACTTCTTTTCTTCACAAAATCCAATTGAGAATTATTGGGCTATGATCAAAGATAACCTTAGGAGGGCCAAGAGTGATATTTTAGTAACAATTCCCCAAGCAACTAAGATAAGAAACTCATAATCAAGTTTCACTTGAATGAAATGAATCCCCAATATTTTATTGGACCAAGTGAAGAAGGAACCTTGGATATCCATGTCCATTAGAAAAACTTTTGAAAGAAAGTCTTCCAACACCACCATACTATTTATGTAATCTACAAAATTTACACTTTCTCTAAATAATTCAATGTGGAATTTAAATTTCCTTCCACCATCTTGGAGTTAGAAACATTATCAAGAAAATATGTATCAGTATCATCCTATAGAGTGCTCTTTTCTAATTTTTTATTTGGGGCATATATTCATTATATTCTATTTTATTTTTTTAATCTTTCACAAAAAGTTTACTTGAAGATAATTATTTCCTTTTCTTTCAATAGCTTGTGGGTGACACATAGTAATCATGTTCCCTAAGGCATGGAAAATATTTAGGGAAAAACAAATTTCTTCAAGAATTTTTTTTAATCAACATCTCCAATTTTTTTTATTTATTCTTGACTCCTAGATCAATGCAATTTCTACTTTATTTTCCTTTATAAAATTTCTTAAAGCTATTTTTGGGGGTTTTTAATCCCACATATATTATAGGAGAGGAAAATCATTTCTTATTTTTATTGAGGACATCTCTAGAGTATTTAACTTCCTTAGAAGATTCCTTGCATATTTTTCTCTTATTGTAGGTTTTCCTAAATCCTCATCTAATCCTACATCAACTTTTTTTTTATATTCCTTCTTCTTTCTTGTCTCTTAATGAATGGAGGGGAGAATAATTTAGAATAATTTTTTGTACTATTACTAGGGTCAACCACAAAAAAACATTAATTTCAAGAGATTACTTACAAATTTATAATCCATCTTTAATAAATTTTTGAGAGGTGATATCAACTTAGATGAATCCACATTCAAAGGAACTAGACTTAATAGATCCTTCACACACTCTTCTTGATTAAAATTTTCCAAGGAGTAGAAACTAAATCAAAAGTGTTTCTTTCTAGTTGTTGTGCAATCTCTAGGGGAAAATCCCTTTCGTGGAAGAGGAAGGGTCTAAAAATTTGAAGAGTTTTAAAATATCTTTATGGAAAGGGTATAGATCCAAGTATTTTTCTAGGGTAATTACAATAGATTCTATCTTCAAGGGGCTAGATACTTCCTATGCTAAACCAAAATGAAGGATAGTTCTAGACTACATTTTTCCTCAATGGATTTTTCTTAGTATCCTTTAGTTTTACCTTTGAATTGAGGATCTATTCACCATGTGACAAAAGTGTTAGTGTGAAAAATTGTATTATCAAAAAGTCAGGTTTTAGCCTACTTGGTAAAGTACTATGTACAATGCACTTCTTCTTACATAGAGGCTATCTAGACTTTTGGCTCACCTCATATAGAATCACCAAGTGTCTCAACACTTTTCCATAGAGTCCCACACTTTTTTAATACCTAGAGGGATAGTTAGAGTATGAATCCTAATACCTTACCTCGTCATCCTTACCTTTACAAGCAAGGATCAGTTTTACATTCTACAAAACATTAGATGCTTATAATATTTCCTTATTTTGCATATTCTTATTTATGGATTTTTTTAAATTTGAAAGAAAATCTTGGCTGCTTCAACATTGTATGAGAGGAATATTGTAAATCCAATCAATTTCTCTCTTTAATTAGTGAGGATCTTTAGAATAAACTTAAAAATGGTGCATTCTTGAATAAAATCAACATCATGATTACACTTAGGAAGAATAAGAGATGAATTTTGATATATAATACTTGGATACTTAAAGATTTTTTTTTGAGCTTTTTTTGGACCCATCCATGGTGGGTCATAAAAAAATCTATACATTTTGTATGAATTTATATGAATGTACTATCTAGTATTTCATCTTGCATTAGCATACCAATCTACATCAATCTCTTGATATACACGCTTTCTTGGCCTCTAGGTAGACATTTTATTTATATTTTTATTTTTGGGTGTTCCCACAATACTGGTTTACAATTTCTAGCCAAACTGGACACTGATCTAATTTTTTCTAGCTAAATCTTCACTTTTAAGCACCTATAGTGGTAAACCATGGGGAATTTGAAGTTGATGCAAACTAGTGATTTCTGACATTTTGTTTATAGCTTCTAAATATATTTTTTTCAATTGTTTTTTGAAAACTAGTTTCTTTCAATAAACACCATTTTTAAGGAGTGACGCTCACTGTATAACACAACTTTTTTTCCATGAAGGATAAAATTCTATTTTTTTCAAATTTAGATTTGTAACTATGATATCTAGTGCTTCCAATTGGTTTCATAGTGTTTTATTGAATATTTTTTCCTTAATAAAGTTTCAAAGTCAAACCAATTACAATTTAGAAATATGCAAACCATATAACACAACCTTTTTTGTATGTATCAAAATTCAACTTTTTTTTTGGATCAAGGACTTCAATATCTGGTGCACTCATATTTTTCAATTCTTTTTTGATAATCTTCTATTTTTCCACATGTACAGAGAGATTGATTTTTGGTGAAAACCCTACATTCACAAGAAGTAAAAAATGAATATAATAATAAAATTAATTATATTTAAAATTATAATTTTTGGGAAGCTTATAATAAGGAATACATACTTACAAAAAATAAATTTCAAATGAATTCATTTGATCCCCCAAAAGGTAAATCAAATGTGGTTTGTTATCAGCATTTTGATAGGTGTAAAGGAGACCCCATTATAGGTATGGTTTAAAACTAGCGGGGTTCTATCCAAGGGGGTTTGATCAAACCTTCTTCAATTGGAATGCTTTAAATAACGTTTTTTAAGGTTTAAATCATTATATTTTCTAAAAATATGTGATTTCAGCAAAAATTAAAATCTCCTAGAAATTGTAAACCAACTTTTTGGGATCACCTTTTTAGTAATTTTTCAATCATTAAAAGATTATTTTTTCATCACTTGTATAGATTTAGGAATTAATTTTTTTTTTTTTGGTTTTAATAATATTTCATTAGTTGGTGTTAATATGATGTGATCATTTTTCATCCCCAAATTTACACATTTAGCATTATATTTTTTTGACTTATTTCTCATCTTTAAGAGCCTCATTAATGGACATGCATACATCTTTTTGAGTGATTTATTTTCATTGTGCATAACTTTTCATCATCTATCTAGTGGTATGATTTTTTTCTATAGTATGATGTATTAATTAGCAAATAATAAATGCAATATAAAAACTACCATAAAATGAATCAAGCACAATTGATAAGCAATAGACTATCATAAAATGTGTGTTCCTTTGTGAGAAAATTTTGTACTTACACTAAATTATAAAGTGTAATGGGAATTTTGTAGTGCCTCTATTTTTTATCATAACAATGGATCCTTGCAATTCTTGCCTCATGTGTGTGTTACTTGATGTACTCCCTTATTTAATTTCTTATACCTCTTTTTGGACCTAATTATATATCTACATTCTTGTACACGATTTTGTGCTCTATCTCAATTGATCTACTAATAAATCTTCCTCATTAGTATTAGGGGGAATTACCATAGTGTTATGCTAATGATTCCTTAGTTTCAATGGAGAAGTGGATAAACATTCTATTTTTGGGAGGTAATGTAGACCTAATATTTTATCTCTCCAATGGGGGGATTATTTCATTGGATCATATTTTGACACGAGATTCTAGTACTTATGTAGAGAATTGTGATACATATCTGACTAGTGTACTATAGTTCAATCATTGCATATTTTAACTTTTGATCCAATTTATCATAGTACTATTTATGTCTTCAACTTCATAGATTTTGATTGTCTTTGTGTTATCTATCTATTCATGGTTAAGTAGTGCTCTATATATTCATTTTTGTAGTTTTTGTATATCTTATCTTGATCTATATTTTTTAGAGGTTCATTTATTTTAGGAGACACTAGTTTAGTTTTGGAAAAAGTTTATATCTTTGAGATGCTTCAATATTCCTGCATATCACATTCTTGTATTCATGAGACACATTTTCAAGAGGTCTTATCCTTATCTTCCACTCTTTTGGGGAGGAGTTTTTTTCCCATTATGTTTTCTCGTTTGTCTCCACTTGTGAGAGATCATTATTATATATGAGAACCTAAATCAACCCTTTTTTTGGAACTCCTATTTTTTAGTGTTTATCTTACTCCATATCACTTAAGAGTCGATATTAGTGTGTAAACAATATTATCAAACTAGTTAGATTTTAGCCTACTGATTAGGGTGCTATTCACACTACACTTAAGCTCACTTAGAGGTTATTTATACTTTTTCTCACCTCATGTAGGCTTACCAAGTGTCTCAAAACTTGTCCAAAAATTCTTACAATCATTTCATACTTAGAAGGGTACTCAAATTTTGAATCCAACCTTCTCACCTCTTCATCCTTGCCTTTATAAGAAGGGATTCTTTGTAAATTTTAAATTACATCACTTTCTTATGATATTTTATCATTTTTCATATTCTCATTTGTGGATTATTTTGATTTTACAAGTATATCTTGGTTTCTGAAACATAAAGTGGGAATAATTATAGTAATTTAAAGCCTTGAGTTTTCATAGATGATATTTTGAGCATACTTCAAAAAAAATTATTAGAGGGTAATTAATTTTGGAAGGATACTATTCACCTTAACATTCACATAAATTATTGTAAAGGCCAACTTGGTTTTTTATTTTGTAACTTTATCCCTTACTAGGTAGTGACCAAACATATTGGAAATACACATGAAAAATTATTTATCCTATGATTCAAGTGGAAAACCATGGAGACAAATCCAAATAGGTACATTAGCACATAGATCAACTTGGGGATCAAAGTCTTGCTTTCACTTGTATTTACCTATGAAGCAAGGACCCTCAATAAGGAACTTGTTTAGATATTCAAAGGAAGAGAAGGAAAAATTAAAAGGCTCTTAGATATAACACTTTCCAATACACTTCCGTTCACCTTCCACATAGAATTAATCCATTTTTTTACATTTATATTGGGATAGGAAGAGAAGAACTTACTTATCAGTGAATTTTTAATTATAGAAACTATTTTATTTGTAATCAAGTTTGAAATATTGATCCTCACTCCCACCTCTAATTGAAACACTTTTGAAGAATCTCCCAATGTAAAATAACCATGTTGTGCCAAATTTCTTACAACCTTCTTAGCTTAGTTAGAATTTTTGGGTTTTGAGACGTGATGGGAGACTCTCCCATAAGGAATTTTAATGGAAAGAGAGGATTTAGAAGGCTCCCCAATCCCTATCCAAAATATGGTGGTTCTCCCTTAGCACTAAATTGAAACTATTGATATTTCATTCTCTTGTTTATCATGTACATGCTCCTTCACTAAGATTTGTTTCTTCTTAAATGTATTGATATCATGGATACTATTAATAACATTTTGTTTCCACAGTCCATGATAGTGTATACATGATTTCTGGAATAACTGTGTGCAATTTTTTTACATCAACGTTTCGGATCAAACTCCATGATCCATCATCAGGATGAAAAGCAGAAAGAGAGAAAGGTGAAAATAAGATAGCAGACTTGGGTAGAAATAGGAGAGGGATGGGGAAGAGGGGAGGCACATAACCCCAAAAAAGAGAAAAAGTCAGATAAAGAGGAGAGGAGAGGGGAGGAAAAGTCCAAGATGAAAGACAATGCAAACCTTAAATAAATATATAATAGAATGAAAAAATATTATGATAAGTATAGAAGATGAAAAAAAATCAGAAATGTGATGAAATGTCAAGAGGACTAAAAAAGCAACACCTAAAATAAAGACCCAAGAAAAAGAGGGGAGTCCGCTCAAAAAAGTTGAAACCAATAATAAGAGTCAATAAACGAGAGAACTAGAATGAGGAAGCAATTATCTTGTCCTCATTCTCATTTATTGACTCTTATTATTGGTTTCAACTTTTTTGAGCGGACTCCCCTCTTTTTCTTGGGTCTTTGTTTTAGGTGTTGCTTTTTTAGTCCTCTTGACATTTCATCACATTTCTGATATTTTTTCATCTTCTATACTTATCATAATCTTTTTTCATTCTATTATATATTTATTTAAGGTTTGCATGGTCTTTCATCTTGGACTTTTCCTCCCCTCTCCTCTCCTCTTTATCTGACTTTTTCTCTTTTTTGGGGTTATGTGCCTCCCCTCTTCCCCATCCCTCTCCTATTTCTACCCAAGTCTGCTATCTTATTTTCACCTTTCTCTCTTTCTGCTTTTCATCCTAATGATGGATCATGGAGTTTGATCCGAAACGTTGATGTAAAAAAATTGCACACAGTTATTCCAGAAATCATGTACACACTATCATGGATACTTATAGATTGTATATGTTGAAAGTGATATACATTATAAATATTTTAATCTCTCCATATATTTTATGTCTTTGAATTATTATTTTAAGGTCATGAAAAGTTATATTTTATGGTTCATTATCATTTTAATTTATAAGGAAAGAATAAAGATTTTTTAACATAGAGTGTGGATTATGTTTTTGGTTTTTAATTGTAAGAAATTATTCTAGTGATGTATTCAAAGTTATGATATATATGATTTTAAAATTATAAAAATGTAGATCTCTATAGATAATTTATTTATTTTGAATAATTTATATCTTTACATTGATATTTGAAAAGAGTAGTTTTTGGTATCTTTATTATCTAAGATAAAATAATATATTAAATTTATTATTAGTACTAATGGATTATTGTATTCATTTAATTTAAAACTTTAATTATTATGGGTTATTAAAAAGCAGGTTTTATAATGTAAAAATATTATTATTAAAGCTTAGGGTGATAATAAGATAACTTTTTGACACATATTCTTCATATTATTAGAATTTCAGTTTTATTTTTATGAAATTGTTATATTAGAATTAATGTCAATTTGGATCAACTTCTATTTTTTACTAATAACTAACTTATAATTTTATCTAGAACAAAATTCAATCTTTATTGATAAACACTTCAAGATTGATATCTCTTGGAGTTCTTTAAATAGATTTATTTGAGATATGTATACTAATTTTATTCCCCTTCAAACCTATATTAAAATACAAAAAGTATTGATAAATTTAAACTAAATTTATAATAAGGCTATGTTTACATTAACCAATTAAAAGAAAAATTACTTCTTATCATCTTGATTGACAACTTACATTACTCTAATGATTTTTAAAATATAAACATTTTTCTCAAATTCTTTTTTTAATTATTTTAATAGATTACAAAAGTCTATCTTTAGTTTTGACTTTGGAATGGTTTACCAACTTTTACATGCTAACTTTGAATTTAGTGATTAAATTTAATAAATGACTTTAGACTTGAACACCACATGTTTGGATATTTAAAAATTATAGTAACTTAAAACTTATCCATCAAATTGAATAAACTTTTCAAATTTCAATCTTAATAATTCATGGAGTTGTTTAAATATATGTATTGAAGATATGTATACTACTTGTATTGGCCTTCAAACGAATATTAAAAATGAATTAAAAAATTATCCATGAATTTATAAATTACTTAATTAAGTAGATTTATAATAAATTTATATATAGCTTAATCATTTAAAAGAAGAACCACATCTTATCATCTTGATTGACAACTTACGTTACTTTAACAACTTAAGAAAAATTCTTTTTAAATTATGTAAATAGATTACAAAAGCCTATCTTTAATTTTGACTTTCCAATATCTAACCAACATTCACATGCTAACTTTGAATTTAGCGATTAAATTTAGTAGATGACTTCTAATTTTAACATTGCACGTTTATATATTTAAAAGTAATAAGAACCTAAAATTTATCTATCAAAATTAATATACTTTTCAAATTTCAGTTTTAAAAATTCTTAAAAATTCTTTAATTCAACCTTAGAATTTCAAAAACTTTGTTGCTTGTTATATTTTTAGGTTTCATTCAATTCCCTATCCATAGCTTTTGTTATTTGTTCAATATAGAAAGAATCTTTAGCTCCTTTTTCTCTCAATCCGCACCTCTCTGGAAAGCTCTCGATTAAACCAAGCTAATTTATTTGCGCCATACCTCGTAACTCATTTAGTTTCTGTTATTTGGTTACACGGTGTAGAACTCTTCCCTTCCGCCGAACTCGTTTTCCTCCTCCCTATAATTCATCCACCCTGCCCTTCCACTACCCAATCAAAATTGAAATTCATTTACTAGTTTTTCCCCGACTCCCTCGCATTCTGCTTATTTGTACCACCCATCTCCATTTGTCTACCATCGGCTTTGGATTTACATGAGATACTCGGTTGGGTAACCTCTCTAGGTTTTTAAAGTAGCTTGTTTAGGTTCCGCAGAAGACAATGGATCGCGGATCTGCTCACGGTAAACGAACTGGGTCCTCCTGATTTTTTCAAACGAATTGGGTTGTTCACGTTTTGTGAGAAATTCTAGATTTTCCCCCCGCTATGATGCTGTTCGTTGTCGTAGAATAATTCTATTATTTTGTTTGCTTCAGGTTCCAGGCTTATCGGATCTTCCAGTGTTGTGGAGAGAGGAAGCGTTTCCAGTAGATGGAGGGCGACTGGCGATCAAAAGCGAATATTGGACCAAATATTCATGAGTGGAACAAGAAATCCTTCGGTGGAACAGATAAACCGTATTACAACACAGCTGCAGCGCTATGGCAGAGTAGAAGGCAAGAACATTTTCTACTGGTTTCAGAATGCCACCGCGAGAGAGAAACAGAAAAAGGAACAACCACAACAATGTAAGCAGGATTGATTACAAGCCCGTTGAGATTATTATGAATTTGTTGTTTACATTGTTTTTTTGACTAACCTAAAAAATGCATATTTCAGCCAGGAAACGGCCTTCAGTATTTAAGTCGCCAAAATGGACTTCTTTTTTTCGTTCCAAGAGGTCATCTGACAAGAGCTCTGTACAAGTATGAAAGCTTGTTTAAATTTTCTGGTTTGTCTTTCAAACTATATGTTTTCTGAATAAGATTGTGGCAGATTTCTGAACAATATGTATTGATATGCAGGAAGAACGGAATAGCGGAACCCGCAGGAATTCATTGGTAGATCCATCCGATAGAAGAACACTGGATCTGTTTCTGTTATTTGATTACCGAACTCGTTTTCCTCCTCCCTAAAATTCATCCACCCTCCCCTTCCTCTACCCAATCAAAATTGAAACTCATTTATTAGTTTTTCTCTGACTCCCTCGCATTCTGCTTATTTATACCACCCATCTCCATTTGTCTACCATCGGCTTTGGATTTACATGAGATACTCGGTTGGGTAACCTCTTTAGGATTTCAAAGTAGCTTCAGTTACTAAGGATATTTCAAGTTTAGGTCCGGCAGAACATAATGGATCGCGGATCTGCTCAAGGTAAACGAACTGGGTCCTGATTTTATAAAACGAATTGGGTTGTTCACGTTTTGTTAAAAATTCCAGTTTTTCGCTGTAGAATAATTCTATTATTTTGTTTGCTTCAGATTCCAGACGTATCAGATCTTCCAGTGTTGTGGAGAGAGGAAGCGTTTCCAGTAGATGGAAGGCGACTGATGATCAAAAGCGAATATTGGACCAAATATTCATCAGAGGACCAGATTACAACTCAGCTGCAGCTCTATGGCAGGGCAGAAGGAAAGAACATTTTCTACTGGTTTCAGAATGCCACCGCAAGAGAGAAACGGAAAAAGGAACAACCACATCAATGTAAGTAGGATTGATTACAAGGCCGGGGAGATTATTATGAGTTTGCTGTTTACATTGTTTTTTTGACTAACCTAAAAATTTGATATTTCAGCCACGAAATGGCCTTCAGTATTTAAGTCGCTGAAATGGACTTCTTTTTTTAGTTCCAAGAGGTCATCTTGAAGGCAAGAGGCAGAGGAAAAATTCACGCACAGAGTAAAAATTTAAAACATAAAAATATATTTTCAATACACAGAGCTGCTGCTCGTAATTTTCTGTTTTTTTTACATTTCTCTCATTCTCATTCTTTTTAAAAGTAAATTACAATTACAAAATATATGCCATTACAATTTAAAATTCAAAATCACCTAACTTATTTTTCCCCCGTCAAAATGCATTTAATACAATGTCCTTTTCATAATATTCAAACTTAAATATTAATTCTTTCGTACTCCAAAACTTTCTGGCGGTGGCGGCTTTCTCCATAGTTCCCCGCGGTATCGCGATGGTTAAAAACTTTATTGCGATATTGCGGGCAGCGGTTAGTTGACGACCCGGTAAACAAAAGTAAACGGCTGGAAATAAAACAATATTGCGGGCAGCGGTTAGTTGACGACCCGGTAAACAAAAGTAAACGGCTGGCGGTTAGAAATAAAACAAACTTTTACGGAGTCTTCCGTGATATCGCGATGAATATTTTATTGATTGCGATATAGCGGGCATTGGCTGGAGGTGACGTCAGGCGGTTGAGATAAAACAAAAAGCTACGGAAGTCTCCTGCGGTATCGCAATGGTTAATTTATTGATTGCGATACCGCAATGGTTAATTTATTGATTGCGATATAGCGGGCAGTGGTTGGCAGGGACGACGGCAGTTAGGGTTAATATTCCAACACTCCCCCTTAAGCATAACTGCGCTGTACACCATGCCCAATCTGTTTCTTTGAAAAATAAAATTATCTCTTCCCAGCGGCTTTGTAAAAATATCTACACTTTGCTTTTCTGATCTGCAAAATTCTAAAAATATATCACCATTATTAATTAATTCTCTGATAAAATGATACCTGGTATCAATATGCTTGCTTCTCTTATGAAAGACTGAATTTTTCGAAAGAGCTATGGCTGAATTGTTATCACAGTAAATTTTTGTTGCCTCCATTTGTTCATTTTGCAATTCCTTCAAAATTCTTCTCATCCAGATTGCTTGACATGCTGCACTTGTGGCTGCCACATATTCTGCTTCGGCTGATGAAAGACAAAGTATTGGCTGCTTCTTTGAAGACCATGAGACAACTCCAGTCCCAAAATTAAATACATATCCAGACGTGCTTTTTCTATCATCAATGCTGCCAGCACAGTCACTGTCTGTGTATCCTATGAGTTTGAACTCATCTGAACTTGAATACTTGATGCCAAAATTTCTTGTTCCACTTACATACCTTAAAATTCTCTTCCCTGCTTTCCAATGGGTATTTTTTGGTGTTTCCATAAACCTAGAAATCAAACTTACTCCATACATAATGTCTGGCCTTGTGGCTGTGAGATACATGAGACTTCCAACAAGCCTCTTAAACAAAGTTGGATCAACATTAGACCCTCTATCATCCTTGCTTAGTTTCAGACCTGTCACTATAGGTGTTGGTGCTGGTTTGCACTTTATCATATTAAACCTTTTCAAAATGTCATTTGCATATTTTGACTGTGAAATAAAAATACCATTTTCATTTTGATTCACTTCAATGCCTAAAAAGTACTTCATCAGACCTAAGTCTGTCATTTCAAACTCTTTCTTCATGTCTGCCTTGAACAGATCAATTGACAAATTGCCAGTGAAAATTAAATCATCCACATATAAGCATACTATCAATATTTCACCTTCTTCATTCATTTTTGTATACAGTGTGGGCTCACTGCTACATCTATTAAATCCATTCAACAAAAGATAATTGTCTATTCTGTTGTACCAAGCTCTTGGGGCTTGCTTCAATCCATACAGTGCCTTTTTCAATTTGTAAACTTTGTCTTCCTGACCCAGAACTTCATATCCAGGTGGCTGATCCACATAAACTTCTTCTTCTAAATAACCATTTAAAAAAGCTGACTTTACATCCATTTGAGATACAGACCACTTATTCTGAGCTGCTAATGCTAAAATCATCCTTATAGTATCCAATTGTGCTACAGGTGCAAATGTCTCATTGTAATCAATTCCAGGCTGTTGTGAATAGCCCTTTACAACCAATCTTGCTTTAAGCTTCTGAACTTCATCTTTTTCATTCAATTTGGTTTTATAAATCTATTTCACTCTAATGACATCTTTGTCTTTTGGAAGACTGACTAGTTCCCATGTCTGATTCTTTTCAATTGCTTCAATCTCTTCATCCATAGCACTTACCCATTTATTATCTTTGACTGCATCTTCAAAGTGAACTGGATCTTCTATTTGAGAGTAAAATGCACAAAGAGAAATCTGATCTGAATTATTCTCACCTTCATTTTGCTCATATATATCTCTTATGCTTCTGATTTTCTATCTTCTCAGACTTGCCAATGTAGGATTTGACATATCACTTGAACTTGTGGAATGTGGACCTGATGGTCCTGCTGTAGATGGTGTTTGTTGTCCTCTTGTTGGACTGCTTCCTTGAATGATTGAGGCTATTCTTACAGTCGATGCTGGTGTCACTTGTGGACTACTTTGTTGAGCTTGAATGGGAGTGGTAGGAGTCACAATAACTGGAACATTTCTTGATGTTGAAACTTCATTCTCCTCTTGAGGTATACTGGCTGAAATATTAAATGTCTTCTCTATACTTCCATCCCATGCTTCATCTTCTATAAATTGTACATCTCTGTTGATTATAACTTTCTTTGTTGTTGGATTATAGAGCTTATAAGCTTTGGATTCTTCACTGTATCCAACAAATATACATTTTTCTCCTTTGTTATCTAGCTTCCTTCTCAATTCATCAGGCACATGTGCATATGCTACACAACCAAATACTCTCATATGAGTAACACTGTGTTTTCTTCCTGTCCATGCTTCTTCAGGTACTATATTCATGACACTTTTTGTTGGACACCTATTCATTATATAGGCTGCACAAGAAATTGCTTCTGCCCAATATTCATTTGACAAATGTTTGGCTTTCAACATGCTTCTAGCCATTTCCATGATTGTTCTGTTTTTCCTTTCAGCTACTCCATTTTGCTGAGGTGTGTATCTAGTTGTGAATTGCTTGTGAATTCCATGATCTTTGCAAAAATTAAAAAATTCTCTTGAAATATATTCACCACCTCTATCTGTTCTCAACACTTTGATATAATAACCACTCTGTTTTTCAACCAAATTCTTGAACTGACGAAACAGATCAAACACTTCATTTTTCTGCTTTAGAAAATAAACCCATGTTTTCCTTGAATAATCATCAATGAATGTCAGAAAGTAAAAACTACCACCTATTGAAAGTGTTTGCATAGGTCCACACAAATATGAATGTATAATTTCCAAAGGGGCTTTTGCTCTAGTTGACTTTCCTGCTGGAAATGATTCTTGTGTTGTTTTCCTAAAATGCACCCTTCACATACCCTTTCTAGTTTTTCTATTAAAGGTAGTCCCTTGACCATGCCTTTCCTATGAAGTAAATTTAAACCTCCAAAGTTGAGATGCCCAAATCTCAAGGTGCCATAACCAGTTTTCATCTTTTATCTCAGCTTGAAAATTGTCTGCACTACTGCTGTAGTTTCTTCTCTACCCACTTGTGAATTCATTAAGTGTTGTGTTTGAGCATAATTTATATTCAAATCTGGCCTTATCTTTAAGGGAAACATTCTGTTGTTTGTCATTCTGACTTTTGCAATAAGCTGGTTGCTTGGGTATTTATCTAAAATTGTGCACAGACCATTCTTGAAGGTTACTATATACCCTTTTTGAACCAATTGCCCTACACTCATTAAGTTATGTTTCAGACCAGGCACAAAATACACATCTGAAATATACTTTTTCTCCCCCTGTTTAGTTAGAATATTGACATCTCCTTTTCCCTTGACTGACACCTTGTTGTCATTACCCAATGTAACATCAGACTTTACATTCTCATTTAAACTTGAAAACATTTCTAGATTCCCTGTCATATGATTGCTACAGCCTGAATCTAAAAACCATATATTTTTTCATTTGCTTGAGCAACATTACAAGCTAAAAACATTGTTCTCTTATCTGAATCCTGATTTTGACCTTCTATTGAAAAATTTGCATTTTGTCTATTATTATCATACTGCTTCTTTCTACACTCATTCATATAATGCCCATATTTTTTACAGTAGTGACATTGGACTTGAGATTTATCATACCTTTGATTTTGTGACTGATTCTGTGATGGGTTTTGGTTTGAGCCTTGATTGTTGCCTCTTCCACTTGAGTTTGATAAACTGTATCTTTCACCTCTATAAGAGTTTCTTCCTCTTCCTCTTGATCTACCTCTGCCTCTTCCTTGACTGACTGAAGCCTGAGTTCTGAAAGCATGCTCCAGTGATGTGTCTGCTGACCTTTTCAACCTTTGTTTATGAGAAATTAGAGATGCATACAGCTCATCAACTGAGAACTCTGAGAGATCCTTTGTCTCCTCTATAGCAACTACAAACGGTAAAAATTTTGTGGGCAAACTCCTTAAAATCTTTTCAACAACTCTGGTATCTTCCAGATTCTCTCCATGAGACCTAATTTGATTAACCACCCCAATGACTTGGGTGTAGAATGAATCTACAGATTCATTGTCCTTCATACATATTGTTTCAAAATCTCTTCTCAGCATTTGTAGCTTTACTGTTTTAACTTTTTCCATGCCTTGATAGGCTGTTTGAAGTATGTCCCATGCTTGTTTGGACTTTGTTGCTACTGAAATTCTTGGAAAAATGCTCTCATGTATAGCTTGAAACAGATAAAATAAAGCCTTTGAATCTTTCTTCCTTGTGTCCTTCAATAAGTTTTTCTCTGCTTGTGTTAAAGCATTGTATGCTACTACATCTGCTGGCTCTGCAAATCCATTCTCTACTAAATCCCATATATTCTGTGAGCTAAATAGTGCTTTCATTGTAATTGACCAGTACTCATAATTCTTCCCATTAAACTGTGGAATTTGTGGGTTTGTCAAGCTTGTGCTTGCTGCCATTTTTGAAATTTACCCAGATAATCTGCTTTGATTAAATTGACTCTGATAATCAAACTTGCTCTGATACTTGAACTTGCTCTGATACCACATGAAGGCCAGAGGCAGAGGAAAAATTCACGCACAGAGTAAAAATTTAAAACATAAAAATATATTTTCAACACACAGAGCTGCTGCTCGTAATTTTTTGTTTTTTATACATTTCTCTCATTCTCATTCTTTTTAAAAGTAAATTACAATTACAAAATGTATGCCCCAGGTAAAAAGTCACGTGAAAGATTTTCACGGATGAGAGGGAACGAAATTACAATTTAAAATTCAAAATCACCTAACTTATTTTTCCCCCGTCAAAATGCATTTAATACAATGTCCTTTTCATAATATTCAAACTTAAATATTAATTCTTTCGTACTCCGAAACTTTCTGGCAGTGGCGGCTTTCTCCATAGTGGGCAGCGGTTAGTTGACGACCCGATAAACAAAAGTAAACGGCTGGCGGTTAGAAATAAAACAAACTTTTACGGAGTCTCCCGTGATATCGCGATGAATATTTTATTGATTGCGATATAGCGGGCATTGGCTAGAGGTGACGTCAGGTGGTTGAGATAAAACAAAAAGCTACGGAAGTCTCCTGCGGTATCGCAATGGTTAATTTATTGATTGCGATATAGCGGGTAGTGGTTGGCGGGGACGGCGGCAATTAGGGTTAATATTCCAACACATCTGACAAGAGCTCTGTACAAGTATGACTGCTTGTTTAAATTTTCTGGTTTGTCTTTCAAACCATAAGTTTTAAGAATAAGATTGTGGCAGATTTCTGAACAATATGTATTGATATGAAGGAAGAATATGCTCTGTATTGCGTAGATTTATTATATGACATTTTCAGTGATGAATCAATTCAGTTTTCCAAATATTAATCTGCTGAATGTTCGGGTTTTCTTTGAGAATGGTTATGGGATATTGGAATGTAATTGTAGATTTTAAAATTTGTTTAAAAGTAATTAGATTCGACCAGGGTAAATTTTATTCATTTAGCTTCTGATGAAAACATAATATTAAAGAAGGTACAGAAAAGAATAAATAAATATAGCAATGAAACAACAATTTAGGTTGAAGCAACAAAGTTAAAGCTTCATCGATAAATCCATCCTATCTTCGTTCATGAAACGACTGGGAAGCCTATGCAAAACTAGTTTCAACATAAAATTCAAACCGAGTATGTTGAATATGTTTTGGTTAATTAAACGGGATTTGTGAAAGGGTTCTAATTCAACTACAAAGTAGTTGGCAAACAACACTTAGAAATCTGTTTTGATTTAAAGTAAACACTTGGAAATCTATTAATAACAAACATATGAAATCTTTTAATAACATTAATATTAATCATCTTTTTCTTCCTTTACACTAAATGACTATATTTAATAATATTTAATTATTGTGAACATATTAGTGATATCTTTAAGAAACCTCCTTAAAAAGATATAAAATCTTAACGAATCTTTAATTTTTTTGGGAAAAAATATTAATTTTATTGATGAATTTTCTTACATCACTAAAATTTTATAGAAAATATTAGCGAATCTTGAAAATAAATAGAAAAATTCAATAATTATGATGTAAAATCCTTCCAATCTAAAAAATAATTCTTGTGGAAAAGTAGGGGCCTAAGGGTGGAAACTATCGATGGGTTTAAAGGGTAGACTAGAATATTTACTTACCACAATTGATTTAAAATATAATGTAATGGACCTCAAATTCTATGAGGTAAAATATACGAATGATTTGTAATGCTTATGGAGTATGAAATTCGTTTTTTATTGTTGATCTAACAACTCTTGAATTCTATGATGTAAAATGTACCCTCAATCTATAATACTCATGCAACAAAAAATTGCTTTTGGATCCTGATCTTAGATGATCGACAATCCAAAAATGATTTCATGTCTTATGAGCATTACAAATTGTGGGTACATTTTACCTCACAAAATACAACAAGGGTCATTAGATTATATTATAAATCAATGGTGGAAACTATAGATTGGTAATATGGCCCTAAAGGAACTAATAATTATGGTATAATATTGGTGAATTAATATAAATTTCTACTAAAACTTATAAAATTTAGGCGAATATGATCTAATCATGTATCAAATATTGCGGTGAATATTAAAGTCAAAAGTTTTAATAAAATAAATTCTTCACGATGCAAAAAAGATTCTAATAAAAATTTGTAAAAATGTGGCAATTCAAGTCATGTTACAACTCAAACTATTAGCCAATTTTGGATTCTGAAATTTCAAATATTAGCGAATTGGTGAATATCTGCCGCTAGAAAAATCATTGGAACATATCTTATCAAAGACATTAATATAGACAATTGGTAGTGTAAAATTTAAATCTATAATACCACCCTCAATATAAATTCTAATGGGGTTTGAATCTTGATCACAAAAGCAACAACACCACAACTTAGCCATCACACTATGTCACTATCTACACAATATTTTATGTTTTTGTGTCAAGTTATATGTTTCTCTTTAATATTTGAAACTTTGAGAAGTATTTTTATTATATTAATTTAATATTTTAAATACAACATTAAATAAGTAACAATTAAGCTTACAAGACTTGGGTTAAAAATGGCATTAATGGTGTGTTGTGGGAGTGTGTTTTCCCACAGTGTGTAACTGGGTCGCAACTACATGGCTTTCATTCTCAATGCATATGATTTTGCAGGTGGGGATTGAACTTGTATGGTGGTTGCTTTACTTGTTTTTAGATTTGGTGCAATTGAGGGTGGGGTTTCATCATTTCTTCTATGTGTTTTTCCTTTTAAGTGTCATTTGTTGCTTCTTTGTTGTCTTCTTGGGTGGGGGTGTCAGCGTCCCATTGTTTGGGTATCGATTTTCCTTGCTTCATTTGGGTTGTGTGCTTGGTGGGGGTGGTGTTTTTTCTCTCTTGGAAATGGATCTAGGAGAAGCTTCAAGGGCCAAAGAGTCTCTCTATTTTTTGTACGATTGTCAGCACAAAATCTTCTTCCTTCTCAATGAGGGTTTTTTAGAATAGTTTATTCTCTAATGATTCGAGGGATGTATAGTTTTCCTTTAGTGGGTGGACCTTGGATCCCAATGATTAATGGCTGCCTTAAATGAAGTAAAGAGAGGCTAGTGTTGGTAATTCAGCCCGAATCAATTGCAAAGGATATAGAGTATTTTTTGAAACATGCCTTGATTTTCAAATTTATGGGAATGTGGGTTTCACTCCAATTTTTGGAGAAATGGGCTGATATGAATTGGTCTCCCAAGGGTGAAATGGAAGTAATGTTGTTGGCTAATAGTTATTTCATGGTGGTTTTTAATTGCATGGATAATCACAACAAAGTCTTTAAGGGTGGGCCTTACTTCCAAAATCAAGACACCCTATTTATTAAACCCTGGCATGCTAGCTTTAGTCCCTTAGAGGAGCTTCCAAATCAAGTGTTGGTTTGGGCGCGTCTTCTATGATTTCCAATGGAGTGTTGGTATAGTGACATATTTCACATGGTTGTTTCAACACTTGGGAAACTAATGGGCCCTTCTCAAAAAACACATAATAGAAGGGTTATGACTTTTTCTTGCATCTATGTCAAAATTGATTTGAGTCACCCTCTTTCAGATTCTATTAAAATTCATCTAGGGTTGTATTGTTGGGTGCAACAACTTGATTATGATACTTTTCCTTTTCGATGACATCTTTGCAATGAATATAAACATATGTAGTGTAGATTCCCTAGGGTCAAAGCTCCTGAGCCTCAAGATACATAGCCTCCTCGCAACCCTCCATAGGCTAATAAAGGAAAGGTTCCCATTCCAAGTGATGTTATAGGTTATAAGGGATTTATTCCCATTAAGACTTATAATAAAAATCATGGTTAGAAGAGAAATTTTAAGGATCAAATGGAAGGTGATACCTTTAATCACTTTGAGGTTTTGGATTATATCAATCAACAGGAGGTCAACCTGGGTTTGTTGGCTTTGGATCAAGGTGCTATGGAAGTGGTTCAAGAGGTATTTATTCTAGATAAAATTCACAATTCACAATAGGATGATTCTTTGCAAACGGATATTGATCTTAGTATGGTGGTTTTAGGGAAGCTTGAGACTCTTGCTAATGTGAAGATGGGTGAAGGGGAGATTTCTCAGCCACTAGTGAAAGAAGCATCTAATTTGGTAAAAGGAAATAAGGCTTCTCCTTCCCTAGGACTTCTTTAGAAAGATAAAAGAAAAGGGTTTGTTGAGAACACCTCCAAGGTGGGGAGAAAGAAGGACTTAGAGAAAATCAAGATGATGGGGTAAGACTTTGGTGGATTCAAGATCTGTTAAAACTCTGGACTCTCATTTTTCTACCCCTTTGAAATGATCATCCTCTCATGGAATGTAAGGGGCTTGAACAATGGCCCTTCAAAAATGTTTGTTCATGATTTGGTGAGAATTAACTCTCCTAATTCTCTTTTTATTCAGAAGAGTAAGTTTTCTATTGAGAGTAAGGTTGGTTTGGTATGGAAGCTATGGAGTTAGGGTGAATGTTAATGTATTAGGGCTCATGGTAATGTTGGGGGTGTGGATTTCTTATGGAACCCTTTGAAGATTCATCCTCTTTGGTGGATGTCCTTGAAGTCATTTATCTTTACAGTCACTTCAAGTTTGGAGATTAGGGAAACTATTCTTCTACCAAACATCTATGCACCTACTTATTTTCCTGCTAAGTAGTATTTTTGGTCTCATATAAATTTTATTTGGAGCCTTTTTCCTCTTTTACCTTGGATTATTGCAAGTGATTTCAATGTCATAATTGAGATAGATGAGAAGAAAGGTGGTACTGTGAGGTTGGAACCCTTGAATTTCCTTCTTCATGATAATATTTTTTCCTTGAATCTTGCTGATATCAAGCCTCAAAATGGAAAATTTACTTGGAGTAATAGGAGGGTGGGGGAGAATTGTATTGCTGAGAGACTTGACCATTTCTTAGTTTCTTTTTTTTTGGATTGGAGGATCCTAGTCTACTAGTTCTAAAATTTTGGATTGGAGGGGCTCAAATCACTAGCCTATTAAATTATCTACTACTTTGGCTCATGCTCCTTGGTCCCCATCTTTCAAGTTCCAGCTTATATGTGGTTAAGGGATTCCTTTGTGCAAGAGTATGTGGCTAAATGGTGGTGGATGGTGAGACCTGCTCATGGCTCTACAATGTATTATTTTTCTAAAATGTTGCAATATGTGAAGTATCAACTCAAATGGTGGAACAAAAAATATTTGGGAAATATTTTTCATGCTAAGATTGCTACTTAAGCTAACTTGGACATTATTACCTGGGAGATAAGGGATTTAGGTCTTTCAAAAACATTACTTAAGGAAGAGGAAAAGGATTTGAAAGCTCTAGAAGAGTGTGAGTTCTGTGAAGAAATCTATTGGAAATAAAAAGCTCATGTTAAGTGGTTACAAGAGGGGGGGGAAAACACTGCTTTGTTCTTCAATTTGGTGAAAGCAAAGAGACATGGTAATTCTATTTCTATTCTGGTGAATGATAGGGGTGAATAGTTATATTCTTGGCATGATATGTCTAGAGAAGCTTCACAATTCTTTGCTTCCTTATTTAATGAGGATTCAAAAAAAAATTGGTGGAGAAAACCCATGTTTTGTCTTGTATTCCTTCCTTGGTTACTAGGGAGATGAATGAGCATTTCTTGGGTTACATTTCACTAGATGAATTGGATGCTATTTTTTTTCAAATGAAGAAAGGGAAAGCCACAGTCCCATATGGATTTCCAATTGAATTCTTTCAAAAAAATTGGGATATCATTAGGTTGGACTTATTGGAGGTGATTCATGAGTCTCAAAGGAATAAGTAGATGTTGCTGATGCTTTGAACTCTTCTTTCCTTGCAATCATTCCCAAATGTGAGGGGGTGGATTGGCTAAGTCAATTTAGGTATATTTCCCTTTGCAATGTGGTTTATAAAATCATCTCAAAGGTGATAGTTGAAAGGTTGAAGTAATGGCTTCATGTTGGATCGATAGATTCTGGATGGAGTGGTCATTGCATAAAATTCTTATTTCCTTTGGTTTTTCTGAGGAATGGGCCTAGTGGGTTATGTGTTATGTCCCCTCCACTTCCTTTTCAGTGCTGATAAATGACGAGCCTTCTATTTTTGGTGCTTATAGGGGCCTTCATCAAGGGGATCCTCTTCCTCCTTATTTATTTATTATCCTTGCTAAAGGATTTGGAAGATTGTTGAAGCAAAATGTGGAGTTGCATATTCTTCAGGGTTGGGGGTGGGGGAATGGTTTTCCTCCTCAATCACATTTGCAATTTGTAGATGATACTACTTTGATGGGTGTTGCTAAGGTCAAAGAAGCCACTAATTTGTTCAAGTCCTTGGATACTTATCTTGTTGCTTCTGGTCAAAGGATTAATAAAGATAAATTGTCTATTTTCTTCTTCAATAATCTACAACCTATTCAACAAACGATTGCTCATATGTTGAGGTTTCATATTGGATCTCTCCCTTTTACCTATCTTGGAATTCATATTTATTCTAGTATTCTTTCTAGGGGATCTTGGTAGGATATTTTGGACAAGTTCCGTTTGAAGGTTAATCATTGGACTCATAGATGGTTGTCCTTTATTGGGCATGTTTAGTTGCTTAAATCTATGATGTAGGCTCTTCCAATATATAGGTGTATGCTCCAGGTGGCTTTGATTGGGTTTAAGATTTGGATTCATTGGCTAGAAAATTCTTATGGGATGGAAGTTTGTCTTCTTCTAAGTGGAGCCTTGTGAAGTGGGATATTATGTGTATTTGAAGAAATTTGTGGGTTTGGGTTTCAAGCAATCATTTTTTTTGGGTTGGCATTGGCTAAAAATATTTATTGGTGGTGGTGTTTAGAATAGGATCTTATCTATCCCAAGATATTATCTCACAAGTACCTTTGGGGGGTTCTGAAGGAGGAGATTCCCTGCTACCCTTTGGTAGGGAAGGTTCTATGATTTGGGGTCCTTGTAAGAAAGGGGTTGTGTTGATCAAGGAAGGATTATTTTGGATATGTAATAGAGGGTTAAGGCTCTCTTTTGGTTTGATTCTTGGGATAGTTTTCCCTCCATTTTGCATCATTATCCTAATTTGTTGAATCTTTTCCAATGTTTATTAGGTTGATTGGTCAAGGGTGACTTATTTTAAGTTTTCTTATCCCTGTGGTTAGACAAAGGTGGCTAGGTGAAAGGATCCTTGTGACTAACATGCTATTGGATTGGAGGAGGATTGTGTTGAACTTCATAATATTTTGGCTAGTAGACAATGCAACTCTCTTTGGGATAAGGATATTCTTGCTTGGAGTTTGGATCCTAAGGGTGCTTTCACTATGGCTAGTGGGTATCAAGTGTTGATGGCTCATAAGTTTGGAGTAGTGGAGGTTTCTTTGTGGAAAAATATGTGGAATAAGTTCTCTTGGCCAAAGTGTAATTATTTTGTTTGGACTCTAGCTTGGAATAGATGTTTAATTTGGGACAATCTTTAGAAGCAGGGATTCTAGGGGCCTTCCATTTGCATTTTGTGTAGTTACAATGAGGAGGATTCTACCCACTTGTTTTTCCAAATTGTTATTTCTCTATGTTTCTTTGGAATTTTTGGTGGGATGTTTGGAAACATTCTTGTGATCATGCTTCTTCCCTTGTTGAGTTATAGAGAAGTGTCGGTATACCTCCTTCTCAAGCTTCTTTCCTCTAGATTGTTTGGTCCATTGGGCCTAGCTTCATTCTTTGGAAAATTTGGAAGGAAAGGAATCATAAGATTTTTTCATGGGCATAGGCTATTGGTTGTTGGTATGATCAAGGAGATGGTGGAAGCTAAATGTGAAGTGGTGTATCCTTTGTAAAGGATTGGTGATGAGATTGTGAATAGAATGGGGTTACAAGGTTATAATTCAAGCTCTACTTGTGTTAGAGGAGGTAGCTGGGCTAAAAAGAAGGTTCAAAAGGTTGGTAGATGAATGCCTCCTCTCATGGATACTTTGAAGATAAATATTAATGGTTCCTCTAGGACTAATCTTGAGCCTATTATGATTGGTGGAATTGGACAAGATTATTCTAGCTTAGTTATTTTCTTCTTCTCATTTCATAAAGGGAAACATTATAACAACTTGATGGAGGGGTTGGTGATTCTTTGGGCTATTGAGTGTGCTTACACTTTGGGCTGGTGTAATATTATGAGTCTAACTCATAGATTTTTTTTTAATTTGTTGAATGAGAGAAACTGGACTGATGTTAACTCACATCATTCTCTAGTTGTTCGTCACATTCTACAGATGTTCTCTATGTTGGAGGTGGTGTCTTTCATTCGCATCTTGCATGAATAGAATAGGGCTACTAATTGCTTGGCCAAGTGGGCTTCAGAGTAGGATGAGTATTAGAAGACTCAGGACTAGGGGTAATTATCCCCTGATTATTGTCATGAATTAGAGAGAGTACTTTCTGATGAGTTGGTTGATTGAGGTGTTTGTAGCTATGAGGGCAGTGGTTTTGTTTGGGTTGAGTGTTCATGAGGTTTCTTTTCTTGGGTTCCTATTGGATCACTGATCTCTTTGTATTGTTTACTTCTTTATTTCAATAAGTTTTTAACCCGTTTTATTTTTTATTTTTAAAAATTAATCTTACATTAAATATGAATTGATAAATAAAAATAATATAGATGCTCTTTAGCTCTTTCAAATTGATATGATAATTTGTAATAATTATTAATTACTTTATTATAATTGATGATACAAAAAGAGCAACGATATATGTATTCAAGGATTTATGAAACTCCTCTACCATTTTTTGCATTGAAGGTTCCTCTTCCTTGATTGTTTGAGGTGGTGTCTATCTTCTTTAACCTTTTCTATTATTTCTGGCCTAAGGAGGAAAAACTTCCTACTATTGAATCTTTTCTATTACTAGAAAATACCCCTTTCCCTTGATAATTTTTAATTCATAGTTCTACCCATTAGATACTCCTATCTACCATTACTATCGACACATAATCAATTGAACAATCTTCTTTCTCCATCAAATAAATTGGATCTAATTTATTGGTAACAATACTCTATATATCATATAGGGGATCTGATGTATGGCCATCATCAGACAATCCTTCTAGTATATCTTCTCTTATTTTGAAATCCTACATTTGAGGAATTGTCAACCTATTATAAATCCTCTTCTACACCTTAAAATAATCTTGCAATTCATCCCAAATATCTTTAATATTTGGCTTGTGGTGCAATTATAGTGATGCATAAAGGTTATTCATCTTTCTGTTGGTATCAAAATTATCCCTTCAAATATATTGTTTCAAGTTTATTGCTTACAATTCATCAATAGATATTTTGGGATCTATGACAGATGAACATGAATAGAAACTGGTTTGAATAGGGTATTTCAAACCCCCTACTTTATGCTTACTAGAAAAAAATAAATTGACATCTATCATTTGTTGTGATTAAGATTATCCTATCACAACAATGATTTGGAAGCAAGAATAAGGATTTTTCATATATGAAGACTCATATGTATGTAGACTTGGGAAATTGTATGAACCATTGTTCCCATTCATCAACTAGAGCCATGGTTTCCTTTGTTATTCTAAATCCTACATCCCTTGTGATTTGGTTAATAACTAGGTACATGAATGCATCATTTACCCATTTAAATTACCTCTTAGCTACTTTGTGCTCTAATTGTGTATAGTACTCCCATATCTTGTTCTCTCCTTTCCCTTCTCCCTTGAATCCTACAATACTCAAACCAAAAAAGTTTCCAAGTCTTACAACATAGTATATCACATAGGAAGACATGAAAAATTGCTTTGTATCTTTTAGCGTAGTAATCTATTTATGGATGACATTAGACACAATTTTTCCCTAGTCCAAGTATACTTCCCCTTTTATGATGATGTTAATGAAGCAAAACATCTTGTTTTCATATGTACTAGATTCCTCTTTTCCAAAGGATCTTGCCAACAAAGTGATAATGTATCCTATTCTAGACCAGAAATATGACCTTTTAAATTTTGTACGAATTTTTACAATGGACTTTCAATTTTCCTTAACAACTCCTTGTTAAGATTAAATTTCCATTGACATCCTTCTCATACTCTTTGATTACTACAGATTTTGTTAATTTTTTCAACTATTTATAATGAGGAAAATCAAAGATCATTCTGATAATTACTGGAGAAAGGTTAATTATCTTTGTACCCCAAGAATCATAGCATTTTTTTTGTATAGGGTTGTAGGGTGTTACTCCTACTAGGATGAACTTAGGGCATTTTACTACACCAGGAAAGATATAACATGAGCTAGTATTGATCTAGATATTTGTTGTGCCCTTGGGGTGACATCAATTGAGAAAGTGTTTGTCTTAAAGGTATCCATGTCAATATGCCCTAATTTTATATCAGCAATCTTCATAACTTGAGATGTGAATTTTGAGACAAAAAGGACTCCCTAGAACTTATACTTAATTCTTAGAGGAAGTTTATTGGCATTGGTCTTCATAGATTTGGGTCCTAAAACTTGGCTTGAAAGACAATTTACAGTTATGTCCTAAAAGGGTGAAAATAGGGGGGCTCTCTCTTTTGGGAGATGGAATACTAGATGTCTTTCCACTTAGCTTCACTCAAGGAAATCCTACATATCTCAAACCAAAGGATTAATGTATGAAGATGAAGATGGTGATGTGGTATTCATATGAAAATAATGTAAATGGCCATGACTAATTTGTAATAACTTGTAATATTGGAATGGATTGTGATCAATATAGATGCTAACTTTAGTTCAATTGTGAGGGAACACAATCCACTGATGGAATGTGGATGGAAAAATTTTCATGGCACGGACCCATGGGTAGCCAAAAAGGATGTTGTATGGGAGATCATGGTCTAGGATTTGGAAATTAGTTTCAACTGTAGCTAATCTGACCTAGAGGAGGAGATTTATAGATCCATTGAATTTATTCTCAATTTCATCATATTCTTTAGGGTATGTGGAGGATCACCATGGAAAAAATAGGCCCTTAAGTGGCAAACAATTTTTAAAAATTAGTGTTAGGAAACTTGACTTAAAAATTTGAATAAGATATCTATATTATTTCAAAAATATGTAAGAAAAGAATATGTAGAAAATTGAATGTAGTTTCTAAACTACTAGGTTTATTTAAAAATAAATAAAATTTGTTTGGTGAAAATTTGAAATTTCAATGCAATAGTACTTAAATTTCAAGGAAAAAATAAGAAGTAGGTGTCTATCTGACCACCCTAACCATAATAAAATGATAATATTTTTTAATAAGATTTTATATATAAGTAGATAACTCATGTCTACATGTGATGCATATTTTTTTGTAATTTTTTTCCAAGTAAATAATAAATTATGAATTTTTTATTACAAATTTTAATAAATATAAAAACTCGTATGTCTGACCACCTTAACTTGTTCAAAACTTCATGAAATTTATTTTTTATTTTTTTAATCCTATAGTATGTCAAGCATATAATGTGACATGTTTCAGATTCAAAAAATGTGATACTATTTGAAAGTTATAGATGTTTTTCAATCAACCTATTGATCAGGACTTTAGTCATAATTCTAATAGAAAATGAATAATAATTATTTATTAAATTCAAATTAAAGAATAATTTATATTGGTGGAAAGCTGAGAATCTTCTCTAAAAACCCTTTTCGTTTCATCAATTTTGGGTTAAAAAAAATCATCAGCTACATACCCTACAAATACCCATAATATTGCCACTTTTTGGCCCATCATGATCCTGCACATACCCTTTAGACTCATCAATAACATCATTAGAATATCCCAATTATTTTTTAGACTCAAGCTACAAATTTATTAAGTTGTAATTGACCATCTACTAGAAAATGTTTGATAATGGTTTTATGGATGTGGGATAGAAGGTATAGTGGATTTTTAGGAGATGAATTGATGAAAGGTATGGATTTGGTGAGAATTTGGAGGGATTTTGGAGATGATAAGAGTCGTATCATGGCTTGAAATTGAGAAGGATCAATACCATTAGGGACACAATATTCATGCAAGGCTTTCTCAAGGATATTTTTGTGCATTTCAAATGTTTTGAGTGGGTCAAGGATAGATACTTGTCCTATCATTTTTTTCAAGTCGTCAAGGATGCAATAATAATTTTTAGGATGGGAGAAGGATGAATCTATTTCGATGGTAATTCAACCATGTCAAGTAGTAATGACATAGTTAGGTGCTTTGATAGTTATAGTGGCTACTTGCAAAGGACTTTGTTTGATGCTACAAATGACAAAGATAGATGAGATATTATTGTATGTAACCAATTTTTCACCAGGGGATGTGTGGCCTTCAATACAGATCTCTTATTGATTAATAAGATCTTTGATGGAGTTATTGATTTTCATGCATAAGGATGTTTTCTAGCAATGGATCTTATGGTAGTCACAAAATTCATGTTCTTTGTACCAAGATGGTTTAGGAACATCTAGACCAAGGGGATTGATTGTTGGAAGTTGCATCATGTTGGCATAGATAATCCTTTGAAGAACAATTTTTATTAGTTCACCCTAGGGGGTGTAAACTTTCCTAGTGTGCCCTTTAGGTTGAACTTTAGCAATAACCGTATGTTTTACGGAGCTAGATTGTTTAGGGATAATAATGGTGGAGTTATTTTTATATTTTGAACATTTTTTGAATTAGTTACACCATTATTGGCCATGCTTAGTTTTATTTAAAAAATGGGATTCATTACTATATTGGGGTTTATTTGCTATGCCTTATTATTATTTATGCATAGATTAATCCTTATTTAAATTATTTACTTTCTCCTCTATTACCCAAATACAATAACAATCAATAACCAATAGTTATGGAAATCATTTTTTAATGAAATAATTTACCTCTAAATTTTATGAGGTACAAATCCCTTGTCTAATAGAGAAAATCTCAAATTTTCTTAATTTTAAAATTTAAAATGGTTATTCTTTTTACCAAAAAGTAGGAAAGGCTAAAATAAAATGATCATCAGGAAAATGTAAAAGAAAAAATGTATTATGTGGGAAAAATTACAACATAGGATAATTCACATCCCACATAGCATATATTAATAAAATTATCATTTAAAACTAATCTCAAACATAAGAAATATCAATAGATTTTCACATGCACGTGAAAATATGAAAACTAATGAAACCAAAACAACACATAGATTATAATGGATTTCATTCATTAATATATCAAAAGTTATAGGCTCATAGATTCAAAACCTTCTCTTTAGTTCAAATTATTTCCTACCTATTCCTTTCTTGTAAAAACTTTCGTAAAGAGTTCCTCAACTACAATGTAGTTAACATATACATTTTTAAAGTTACCATTTATTGAGAGTAACTAAAAATTAGAATTTAAGAGTTCCTTAAACATCTCAAGACCTTAAGGTTATTTTAAAATAAATAAAATAATAAAACATGAGGCACTACTAATGTGGAACATTATCAACATCCTTATCTTGTGATGACTAGACAACTTGCATGGGTATTTTAGCCTAGTATGTTTGGAAACCTTGGATTATTGGAAGCATCTCACTATGTTGAGGAAAACTTACATTTTTAGTTATTAATTTCCATAAGGCTTTGATTCCTAGTACCAAATCCACCTTACTAGAGAAGGTTGTCACATTCCCAATAAATTAAGATGTAAACTAAAACCTATTTTGCTCAATCTCCTCATTCTTTCCACATTAAGACATTGTTTCTTAAAGATATTCTCAATTATTTCCTTGAATATTCTCTTCATTACTTCTATATCGTCATGCTGAGTAGCATATTCTTTTTGGAGATTGACAACCATTCAATTAAAATAAGTTTTTGAATGTCAATCCTCAATTGGTTATATTCCTTGATAATTTTATTTTTTTCTAATTTGTTTTTCTTCGGAAATGAGAGCTTTCATTCAATAATTTTATTCCACATAAAATATCTACCATCATTAGTTCTCAATAAGATCTATGTGGCTACTAATTTATCTAATCCCACCTCAAGCATTTCCTTGAGGTCATTATTACTTTTTAACCAAACTGACTATTCATGTTTGGTGGTAGCTATTTTGTTTTCAATCTCCTTTAATAACACAATTTCTTCACAGCTCTTTTTCATGTATGTGATAAAAAAATTTCCATTCATGAGGATATTGTTTTTCCAATCCTCTTTAAATCTACCATAAGACATAAATTTTAATTTTATCAATCATTTCTTTCCCACTAGAAAAGCTAAAATCAAAACCTACTTCAATTTGGCTAGTAGGCTAGGCAAAGAAATCAACAACGAATATTAAACAATTTATTAAAGCATTGAATTCATGTTTTATCTAGTCTTTAGTTTTCTTGGCTCTCTCTATCCTTTTTACCATCTTGGAAATTGATTTCTAGAAGTTGTGAACATTTCCATCTCTTGTAGATGGTACCAAATTAATTACTATGATATTGAAATATTTTGCACTAATTTAACTAGAATATTTTTATGTTGAGGGATGAGCGACTAGAACATACATATTTATTGAGTAGGAATCATCTAAAATTTTAGATTTGGTTTTAGACTTCTTAACTTGTGTTGTCTAAAGGAACTATGACACAATATCTTTATTATACATGATCAAATCAATAAACTTTATTTTCTTTGTTAGAGACCTCTCTAACCATGAAACAAGTCAAGTTGAAGGTTTGGGGGAATTAATAGTTCTTTAAGAAGATAATTGAAGAGATCTTTTGAGGGGAGGTGTATTAGAAATCCCAACATCAAGTGATGAATATGTTTTCTTAGCTTGTGTCAATGGATTCTAAGGGCCACTAGGAATAGGAGAATTATTATTAGGAGAAGAAGAAGAGTTACTTGGTTGAGATGTATCCCTATAGTAGGTGATATTGCATCCAAGAATATTGTAGTAGGAAGGAAGAGGTAAAGAAGGAGATTAGAATAGTAGGACACCACCAAGGAGTAGGAGGATACAGGTTGTGACTAAAAAAACAATAAGAATAATAGATAAGGTATTATAAACTATGAGGGGAGCGCAAGAAAGAATTGATGTTGTAGACATGCAAAATTAGCATATTTCATTTAATCAAGTCTATTCATTAAATAAATCAAGCTTATTTTATTTATCTCTAAGGTCATCCATTTAAATTAAATAAATCATTTTTTTTTAATTTGATCCTAACAACACCCTCTTTTATTAAATGAATCAAATTTTTATTTAATTAAATCTAAAATCATCTTCCATTTCATTTTGATTTAGTTTAATCCTTAAATCTAAGTCAAATGAGTCAAATCACCTAATCCTCTTTTAAATTAACTAAATCGGGATTAAATCTAATCTAATGCATGTCACATTCTCTAGATTTTCCCACTTGCACAAATAAAGGATTTTAATAAATTTATTAAATCTCAATTTTCCATCAACATGGCATAAAAATGGAATAATTCTTCAAATTTGAAATCTCCCCCAAAATTGACATGTACATCCAACAAAGCATTTAAGAGCTCTTACATGTCTCTTACATGTCTCTCATAAGTCAAACTTGGCATTTAAGCACCTTTTTCTCCCTCCAACAAACCAAATTTGAATTTGAAAAGACCATCTAATGTCATTTATTTGCACATTGACCAAAACTTGCACATCCTCCATTCACTCACATTTGGACAAGTGGCTCTTTCCTATTGGTTGAATCTTTTTCCAGCATTCACCCATTTTGTATATTTCTCCATCCAATCATTCTATAAATAGGAGATCTCATTCCTCATTTTAGCATCTGACAATTCATGCAAAGTTACTCTCTTCACATTGAGAGCCAATTTTTTCCACTTCATCTTTAGGGTATTTTATCATTGAGCTTGTCAAGGGTTGGGAAAGGGTCACTTTTCACAACAAAGTGACACCAATCCACTATGGAATAGGTGCTCATTACATTTCTTTCATACTTCCAACTAGTTTTTTTTAATCTTGTTTGAGAGGAATTATGTATTGTTTCATAGGAGTATTTATGCATTTACATGAACTAACCCCATTGCTAACTAGTGTTGGAGTTTAAGCTTTGTGCAAATTTGTAGGTACTCACTTTTTGGATCCCTGCTAGTCAAAATGGAACTATAGAAGCTATTGGAAACATGATTCATTTTACCAATCAACTATCCAAAATGGGTGTCAAACCTGGTTCCTATTTCAAAATCGGATGGGAGCATTAGAATATGCATAGATTTTAGGGACTTAAAGAAAGCATGTACAAAAGATGATTTCCCATTGCCCAACATTGACATGATTTTGGAAATGACAGTGGGACACAAAATTCTCTCCTTGATGGAGGGTTTCTCAAGATACAACCAGATAATGATTACTAAAGAAGATCAACAAAAAATGAACTTCACTTATCCATGGGGGACTTATTATTGGAATATGACACCATTCGACTTGAAGAATATAGGAGCAACATACCAAAGATCCATGACATTAATCTTCCATGACATCCATAAAACTATCAAATATTATGTCGATGACATACTAGCCAAATCCAGAAAGAGGAAAGATATCATAGAAACCTTAAGTGCCATTTTTGATAGGCTGGAGGAATACAAGGTTCGATTAAATCCAAAGAAGTGTGTCTTTGACATACAATCAAGAAAGTTGCTACCATACATAGTGTCAATGAGAGGTATTGAGGTAGACCCTACCAAGGTAAAACCAATCCTTGAGATGGAGGCACCCAAAACACTGAAACAATTGAGAGGCCTCCAAGGAAAGCTTCAATCCATTCGAAGATTCATAGCACAATTGTTAGATAAACAAAATCCATATTCTCACCTACTTCACAAGGGAGTAGTGTACAAGTGTGATGACAAGTGTGAAGAAGCCTTCAATAAGATGAAAGAATATTTGCTTAAACCACCAGTTCTCATGTCACTAATCCAAAAAAAGCCATTAATTCTCCATGTCAACAATAGTAGTAGCCCTCAGTGCTCTTCTAGCTTAGCATGACAAAAAAGGGAGAAAAAGGGCCATCTATTATATCATAAGAACAATGTTTGGGAATGAGTTAAATTACTCATTCATTGAGAGAGTATGTCTAACAATAGTGTTTACTTCACATAAATTTAGACATTACATGTTGGTACACAAAATAAAACTCATCACCAAAGTTGATCCTCTCAAGTACTTACTATCAAAGGAAATGCTCACTAGAAGAATGGCCAAATGGGTGATGATAATATTAGAGTATGAAATTGAATATGTGGAGCAGAAAGCAATTAAAGGCCAAGTCATCACATATCATCTTGCAGAAGAACCAATCTATTTAGAGAATCCTCTCATCTCAGAGTTTCTAGATGAATCCATCTTCAATCTCAACATATTTGACCAATAGAAAATTTACTTGGATTGCTCATACATGCAACATGGATCAGGAGATGGTGTCTTCTTTATCACCCCACAGGGGTACTGCATACCTAGATCTAAAAATTGCCATTCCCTTGCACCAACAACATTGTAGAATACAAGGCTTTAACCATAGGTCTTAGAATACTAGTGCAATGGCACATCACGACCATCAGAGTATATAGAGAATCTAAACTAATAATAAACCAAGTGAATAGTGAGTACTAGACTAAGGATGATAAGCTCACTCCATGCAAGAAATTGGTGGAGATTCTCAAGGAATCCTTTATCAAGATTACATTTGAGCAGATTCCTAGAGACAACAACACAGTAGTAGACATCATGGAAACAATTGGATCCCTACTCCACGTCCCTCATAATGTCCTAAAATATGAATTCTTGGTAGAGTGGCCTCTCGTGTCTACATTCGAGGTACCAAAATTAGAATTTTATACCTACCTACAAATAGGTGTCGTACCTGCTGACTTACCCTCAACCTTAAAATGAACCTTTGTCAAAAAGGCATCCTGATTCGTCATCCTAGGAGATACCCTATATCATAGGAGCATAGAAGGAACCTTATTATGATGTTTAAACATTGAGGAGGCATTGACTGCTTTAATTGAGCTGCATAATGACATTTGTGGTTCACACTCGAGTGGAATGACCCTAGCCAAGAAATTGTTGAGGATGAGGTATTATTGGCCTACAATGGAAAGAGAAGAACATGAGTACATCAAAATGTGCCTACAATTTCAATAGAATGGGGACCTCATCCATGCTCCAATTCAAAAACTTCATCCCATCATCACACCATGGCCCTTTCCGCATCGGGGACTTGATCTCATTGGAAAAATCACTCCCACTTCATCTAATGGCCACAAGTTCATCATAGCCACCACTAAGTACTTTACTAAGTGGGTGGAAGCCATACCCATGATATATATAACCAAGAAGAAGATATCAAAGTTCATCCTAAACTATCTCATTTTCCGCTATGGTGTCCCACAAGCCACTATCTCAGATAATGGGACACTAATTAAGAATCAGAATTTTCATGACTTGTGTGAAAAATTCAAAATACAAGATCGCTTCTCCACCCCATACTATCCCGAAGGAAATGGCTAAGAAGAAACCACAAATAAAACTATTTTAAAGATCCTTAAGAAAAAATTCAATGATGTAGGTCATGACTAGCATTTGTGGCTAGATCCCACCCTCTAGGCCTACTGAACTAGCATCTGCACACCCACCAGTAGCACCCCTTTCTCCCTAGTCTACAAATTAGAAGTAGTACTCCCTGTAGACATGTCAAATTAGCATTACGCATATGCATCCACTCATTCATAAATCAAATTCACATTGATCCATTCAATAGGCAAATCACGTTCATTCATTAACTAAACTAGATTTCACATTAGGTCCATTCATCAATTAATCAGGTTCACTTCCATCCATTCATTAGGTAATTTCCATCTCCTAAGGTCATTTATTTAAAATCAAATAAACATTATCATCAACCTTTTAATAAATCAAATGGCCATTTAATCAAATCCCAAATCATATTACATCATTTTCTGATTTAAATAAATCAAATATAAAAGTCCTAAAATTCAAACTCACCTAATCACCATTAAGCTAACCTAATCCTAATTATCCTAACATAACCCACCCACTTGCATCCTCTAGATATCTCCACTTGCACAAATAAATCAATATATTGATTTATTAAAACTCTCATTTTCACTCAACATGGCCTTCAAATTTGAAAATCATGACAAGTTGATTTGTCCCTCCAACATGGCATTTATAGCTCTTTCTCTTGTCCCCTTCTCTAAATTTATTGCCAAATTTGAATTCAAATTCTCCCTCTCATGGGCACATTTCCCAAATCTTGTGCATGCATCAACCACTCACCACTTAACAAGTGTCTTCCTTTCATTTGTCCCATCTTAGTCCCACATTGGTCCATCTTCAACACTCAACATTTTGAAAATCTTAAAATAGAGGCTTCATCCTCAAGCAAATCCTTCACAACTCCATCATCTCCACAATTTTTATGCAAAGTAATTCTCTTCACATGGAGAACTGATTTTTTCCATTGCATCCTCATCACCAAGCCTATCAAGAATTGGGAAAGGGCTTCTTTCCACATCAAAGAAGCACCAATCCACTATGGGATAGATATATATCTTGTTTCTTTTGTGCCTTTACTTTAGTTTGATTTACTATCATGTTTATGAAACATTTTGCATTATTTCATAGGAGTATTTAGCAAATTTGTATGCACTTACCTTCTTTATAGAGTTTAGGATGTTTACAAATTTGAGAGGTGTTCACACTCCGTAATGAGATAGATCTCCTATCACTAAGAATATCACTGCAAAACCTCATCACGAATGAAGAGTACTGAGTGGTCGCGTCCACAAAAGGATATGAAAATCACAGCAAAACCTATCCTGGGAATTGGACATTCTAGCAGGTAACTAATATCTTTTCATGGTCATTCATTTACTTGTCAAACCAGAGAACATATACTTGAAATGGAGCAGCACAATATATGCACTAAGAACTAGTTTCAGTCACAACTTAACGTAAATAAATACTTGGAAATAATTCTACCTACGCTACAGGAAGGTAATGCAAAGTTCTTTTAACTCAACCATAATCTAACCAAAGCAGAAATCATAATAGCTATAACTGAGAGACAAACTATAAACTGGCCTTATCCTGCAGGAACAAACATAGGGATGGATTCCTGATGCTGCAAGAACAATATAAGACTAAGTTTGCATAGAAACTTCAAAGAAGAAATCTAACCGATGATTAACAAAAAAGGAACAACTAACTAACTAACTATAGATACTTACTAAGTGGGCCCCCTTAGCAAGCATCAACTAATTACGCAAGTAATGAACTCAGAATTTCATCAAACTTTATTCATAAACTCAGAATGGTATACATTGTTCTGTCCATATGAAAACTAACAACAAGCTTTGTCTCTTGTCATATAGATTCTTCTTTTTTTATTATCATACTGACTCTATCTTTCTATCTCACTATGCTTCTCTTACTTGTTCACCCGTGTAGGAGGAACACTTATTTAAAATCAGGAAAACAACTAACTAACTAACCCTAACAGAGAAAGACGTGGATGTAAAATGTATCCTGAAATCGAGGAATAGACTTCATAAATGAGCTTATCCATTCAACTCGATCTAGAGAGAATCTAGCACTACACTCTTTCCAAATTCAGTAATATTTAAAATCCTTCACAACAGTTTCGGTCAAAGAGTCTTCGCTAGAGCTTCCTTGAAGTCGTGCAGGAAATAGTCTTTACTGCAAGGCCAAGATCAGTTGCGCTTGACTCAATCATACTTTCTTCAACAACCTGTTAAACACAAGGTAACAGATGTGAAAGAAAAGGTACATGGCACATACACAATATCCATTCATTAATCACATATTTAAATATATTTCATCATTCAAAAAATACATGCATTATACTAGTCATTTAGGAAGTCAAACGGGGTAATAAATATAATAAGTCAACATGATAGGCTGCAGAAGCATGAAAGTGTATTGCTATAGGATATCCCCAAATAAAAGGTTTTAGAAGAGTTAAACAACTATGAACAACAAAAGTAAAGGTATTAAAAGTACATCATGATATCCAAACTATGAGCATATTTTCGGCTCATCATTTTGCCCCCTACTTAACCCAATGCTGGTCCTCTAGCATTAAACTTTCTAGTGGTCTCTCTAAAATCAGTGGTTGAGGGATGACCCTGAAATGGAATTCCAAATCTATAACAAAAACCTCTAGAACTTTTCCACCTTTCATACCTACGGGCTTCTGTATCTTCATTAAGATTTGTAGCCTGGTAGGGATAAAGGGGCCACATTAGCACAGGAGGTCTAAATGTTAAGGGAACCCATAATTCGAACCTCTTTTGAAGTCCCAACTGTATATATCTGCTTGATCATTTAAGAGTTGCCGTAAAATTTAGGGGACTGTGAGGCTTAGACTTTCTTAACCCAACAATTAATCTCTCCCACCTCTTTTCAATTTTGGAGTATGACAGTCTCCAAAATGAGTATGGCTATTCCTGAAACTCATCATATACCTGTTTTCTAAGATCAAATATTTTCATCCTGGTTGTATCATTATTAAAGCTATATGCCAAAGTAAGCTAGGTTTTCAACATTTTATGGGGGTCAGAACTCTCGGAGCGCAATGGGACATGCTCATTTCTTTCGGCTACTTCATATGCTTCCCATTGCCTGCCATAATTTGCTTCATTTTCTGCCCAAGACATAAGTGATCTGAAATGGATGTTGCCAATATACAGAAGGGGATTCCACTCTATTTCAAATGGAATTAAAAAGCCATGTAAATAAAATTCACACAAAGAATTTCTTAGCCAATTAGGGGCTGCCTGGTATGCATCATAGAATTCTTTAGCAGTGTGAAGTATAGGATCTTGATTTTTGGAAATTATCATTAGTTGGAACCATAAGAATTGTTCCTTGAGGAACAAAGTATAAACTTTAGGTGGCAGTCTGCACTCCATAATCTGACCAATCATCTTCAACATTTCATCCATTTTCAACTTTAACTCCTGAATTTCCTATTTTTTCCTTTCAACTTCCCTTTTTAGTTTCTTCTTTTCTTCCTCCCATAGACTTTGTTGCATTTCAGTATGGGCTAGGTGGCGGAAAGTCAGGGTTTGCAATGTAACCGGTCTCCATGTAGCTTTGACATATTCCAAAAACTGAATAAAAAATGTCTTTTTATAAACAACAATGGCTTGACAAGTTGCAGTGGGAAATGAAGCTTCATTGGCCACGTCTAATTGTTCAGCCTATTCCTCCTCTTGCTGTAGGATGAATTACTATTGCTGCAGTGGAGAAGACTATGCTTCTTTCAAAATCTGCATAACCGCAGTAGCCAAGTCATCGAGACTTGGTGCCCCCCTTTCATTATGCTCAACTTCCCTTGTCTCAATTTGTTCTTCTTTAGGAATATCAAATGAACTCTGTGCAGCACTCTCAGACACATTCTGAGAAACATAATATTCAAACTCTATAGATTCTTCTAAAATTATAATAACCTCAGGTTGAGGTGAAGCAGGGGAGGCTTTATATTGTTTCCTTGTGGAAACTCTTCTTGGCAATGGTGCGGCTGCAGGAGGTGCTCTCGTAGCCTTCCTCTTTTTGAATTGCCTAGAAGGTTCTACCTTGTTAGAGGATGATGGTGAACTGGTGATGACAATAGGTGTTGCTATAGGAGACAATGCTACAGGGGAAGATGCTGTAGGAGAAGAGTGTTGCCTTTTCTAAGAACGAGGGTCAGATTCTAGGGTTTGTTCCACCCCAGATGACTCTCCAGCCTTTGTTTTTCCTCTCTCTCTCCTACTGGCAGCCCTATTTTGCACCCGGGCAGAGGACTCAGGTGTGAGAGCTGTAGGACTAGGCACTACAGGAGTAGATGACCCTTTCCCTATTCTCCTACTGGTAGACGCCATTTCCTCTTTCTTTTTTTGAGGCCGTGGGGTAAGTGCCCTAGGGAGTTCTAGAATTTGCAAGCTCATTTGGGCAACAAATTGTTGTCAGGAAAGAGGTGATACATCTCTCAAAGAGCGTGCAATCAACAATTTTATGAGGCCATGGTGAGCAATAGAATTATCCTTCCCCTGTTGGGTTCCATGGGCACATTGTTCTAGAAATTTTAACAAAATTTTTGGAACATTTATAACTAACCCATGCCTCATATGACTTAGCAATTTGAAATGGTAAGAATGCAGGTAATAGAAACAACCTTCACAAGTTAAATACCTAATGATGAAAGTAGTGTATTCTAGGTATGGAGGAGGCAATGACACTCACTTGCATCCCTGCTTCGAGACTTCTGAAGGTCCATCAGTGGGTATTGAAAATTCTGCCCCTGCAGAGGTAGCATCTGAAGAAAAATTTTCTCCAACAGCATGAAGCCCGGTTACCTTTGCAATTATTTCTTCAGTTACAACAATTGTTAGACCCCATACCATAGCTTCCCCTTCATAAAAGGTTCTCAAAAATTCGCCTGCAACCTCCTCATTAAAAGTATCTAAACTCAAAAAGTAATTCAACCATCCATAGAGGCTGAATGCTTGGACAGTTTGAGGATTTTGCATTATTAACTCATGAGCTATAGGCTCATGTCTTACTAGCTGACCACCCATGTTCATAGTTTTTCCTTAGCTGAACTCAACTCTTTTCTAAAAATCCAAAAATTTTCCTTTCTGTTCTAGTTCTTTTTAGTTCTTCCATCACTTTTCTCTTCTTTTTCAAAAATGAACTTTTTAAACAAGCAATTTTAAATTGTGATTTACAATGAAAAACATGCAATGAAAAAGACATGTGATCATATTTGGAAAGTACCCAAAAAAATAATATAGAAATATTATCTGAGTAGTTGTGACAGCGGCAAAAATACAGGTTTTAAAATTGGATTGTCCTGCCCCCTACTTAAAGTATAACATGTGTGCTCACATGTACTAAAGAATAGGTGGAGATCAAGTAATAATGACTGATACAGACATAGTAGTAAATGAATAAAATGAAATAAATCAAAGACGTGATAACAAAAGATATGGCATACCTTTCAATAAATGCTTGTACGTGTTGAAAAAGATGATGGCTTTGGTATGAGGTGACAGTTGGGAATGATATCATAATTATAGTGTAGATGAATGAGGTGGATGGGTGATGTGGGCGGACAAGATGAATGGATGGAATGGATGGATGGGATGGATGGATGGAAGATAAAGAAGTGAGATGTGGTAACAAGTGGAAATGAAGAAAAAGGGGTTTGCTTAAAAAGGAAACCTTTATTATGAGCATGCATTTCAAAATTACGGTGATGTTGCAGGAGAAAGGCTAAAGCCTTTGGCTACAGGAAGATTAGCAGTAGGATCCTACATGAACTACTACATGAATTCTTCTTTTGAGACTGGTTTATGGTACAACCGGAGGCGGTGTCCATTAACTAATAGCTCAAATCTAATAGGATCAATTGTAATAAGTTGAACTACACCATTAGCAAATACATTCTCAATTTCATACGGGCCCAACCATCTAGTCTGTAGTTTTCCTAGACTGTCCTTATATCAAGAGTCATAAAGCAGAGCCCAATCTCCTACTTTGATTTTTTTTCCTTAATGTATTTATCATGCCACCTTATTCGCTGGTTTTGTATCATCTTAGTGTGCTATAGGGCATGCTTTCGAAGCTCATTCAGAGCATTGAGCTACATGATTCTGTCCTTTTGTGTATTTGTTAAGTCCATGTCCATATCTAAGGCTATTCTTAGAGTCTTGTGTTCAAATTCTATTGACATCACAACTGTTTTACCATACACCATTTCAAAAGGTGTAAATCCTATAGCAGTCTTCCAGGTAGTACGGTAGGCCCATATAGCTTCTGGTAACCTTGTGGCCCAGTCCTTCCTATGCAACTCCACAGTTTGAGTCAAAATAGCCTATATGTCCCTATTGGTGACCTCAACTTGGCCATTGGCCTGGGGGTGATAAGGAGTTGATTTTCTGTGCCGTATATTGTATTCATTGACTAAAGCTGTGATAAGTGTAGAAGTAAATTGTGCTCCTTGATCTATCACTATCTCCCTAGGAACACCAAACCTAGTAAATATTTCCTCATAGAGGAATTCAGCCACTTTATTATCCCTAACATGTTTCATAGGTTTAGCCTCTACCCATTTTGTGACATAATATGTGCACACAAGGATGTAGGACTTACCATCAGAAGGTGGATCAATTGGTCTTACAAAATCCAATTCCCATTTGTCAAAGGGTGTAACTACAATTTGTGGAAATAGAGGCATCTCATTAGATCAAGTTGGTCTTCCCATCCGTTGGCATCTATCACATCTCTTGGTATATTTTGCTACATCTCTATTCAAAGTTGGCCAATAGTAGCCAGTATTTAAAATTCTCATTGTTGTTCTTTTGGCAGAAAAATTTCACCACACGGCTCATCATGGCTTGGATGGAGTATATCATGACTGTCCTCCTTTTGTACACATCTCCTCATAACATGATCTAGCCCTATGTAAAACATGTAATCTGCAATCCAAGAAAAGTTAAAGCTTTCTCTAGCAATAATCTCTTTTCCTTAGGGGAGAAGTGAGGAGGAGTTCTTCCTGTGGCTAGATAATTTGCTATATCAGCATACCATAGGTGAATAACCTTGATTGCAAATAGATGCTCATTAGGAAAGGAGTCTTCAATAAGTGCAGAGTCATCTTTCCTTTGAATTCTAGAAAGGAAATCAATAACCACATTGGCTTTACCTGGCTTTTCCACAATGGTGATGTCAAATTCTTGCATCACCAATAACCATCTTACCAGTCTCCCAGATATTGAGCTTTTGTTTACAAGATATTAGATTGTTGCATGATCAGTGTGGACAAATATCTGATAACCAGTGATGTAATGCCTAAATTTGTTGAGGGTATAGATGATTGCCAACATTTCTTTTTCTATAACAGTGTAGTTGAATTTAGCCCCTTGGAGATTTTTGCTTATGTAGTAGAGTGCATGTTCTATTGATCCATCCTTTTTCCCTAATACCGCTCCAATTGCATAATCTGGTGCATCAGTATAAATATGAAATGGAAGTGACCAATCAGTTCCTTTTAGAACAAGCACCTGTGTAAGGGTGACTTTCAAGTCAAGAAATGTTTTTTCACATTCCTCTGTCCAAGAAAAATTTGCATCTTTCTTCAGCAGACTGTATAAGGGGCTTGCTATTTGGCTAAAGTCCTTGATGAATCTTCTATAGTATCTAGCATAGCCTAGAAATATCTGTACCTCTTTCTACTTAGCAGGAGAGGGTAGCTTAGAGATGGCCTCAATCTTAGCAGGATCAACCTGAATTCCTGAAGTAGAAATATAGTGACCGAGCACTATTCCCTACTGCATTATCATGAAGCACTTTTGACTATTCAGTGATAGGTTGTGATCTTCACATCTTTGTAGTACTTTCTCCAAGTTGGCCTGAGCTTCCTCAAATGTCGTACCATAAACAGTAAAGTCATCTATGTATATTTCCATGTAATCATATGAGATGTTTGAGAAGATACTTATGACTACCCTCTGGAAAGTTGCAAGAGCATTACAGAGACCAAAAGGAAAACCTAAGTAGGAAAAGGTTCCCCAAGGTCATGTAAAAGTAGTATTTTCTTGATCCTCAAGAGCAATCTTGATTTGATTATATCCACTAAAGCCATCTAAGAATGAGAAGTACTTTTTTCTAGCTAAATTATCTAGAACTTGATCAATGAATGGAAGAGGAAAGTAATCTTTCTTTGTTGCCAAGTTGAGCTCTTTGTAATCTACACATACTCTCCATTTTCATCCTTTCTTAGGAACAATGACCAATGGGGAAACCCACTGACTATTGGAAATTAGGTAGATAAAGCTAGCTGTTAACATTTTCTGTAATTCTTCTTTAACAATCTCTCTCAAAGCTGGATTGATTCTTCTTTGAGGCTGTCTGATAGTTCTGAACTCATTGTTAATGTATATGCGATGTGTACAGAGTTTTGGATATAAACCCGTCATGTCACCATATTCCCAAGCAAAAGCTGACTTATGACTGGTAAGCATTTTGATCATAGATTCTTGTTGCCCACTAGTGAGGTTTTTATTAATGCTCAAGGTTTTTCCTGTAGCTACCTCAACTTGGGAGGTTAAGTCTATCATAGATACTTCAGACAGAAATGGCATGTCGACCTCATGGGGGTAGTAAGGTGTGTAAGCAATCAATTGTTATAGGATAATGAGCTAATGTAGATAGAAGAAGAATAGTCTGCAAGGAACAAATATTTTTTTCACAATGAAAGTATTTAGTACCATAGTTATTCAACAAGATATTGGACAATATATCTTCTTCTTCTTCTTGTGCAATGAAAGGCTCTCTGGTAATCATCATTAAATTGGCCACAGAGTTCCCTTCTTCCTCTTCTCCCAAATTTGGCCAAACAACATCTCCAGACTCAAGTTGGGGTAGGGCTGGAGAATAGAGGGTAAGCTTCTTTGTGCTATATCCATCAGATATTGTCATCTCACCCAACCTACAACCAATGCAAGCATCAATAGTATCCAACCACGGCCTTCCTAGTATGACAGGGTATCCCCCCAATAATGTCTTTGGAGATAAGACCATAAAATCAACAAGGTACTCCTAGGAATCCAAGGTGACTACCAGGTCTTCAACTACCCCATCAGGTTTGACAGTTGAGCTATCAGCAAGTTGTAATATTGTAGGTCTAGTCATTAGGTCTGAAATATTAAGTTTTACAACCAGGTCCTTTGTCATGACATTGATAGCTGCACCAAGATCTACTAAAGCATTCTTAATTTGCAACCCATTAAAATTTATCTCCATATTTTGGGATGCTAAGCTTCCCTAGCATTAAGTCAGAGAGTTGGCCTATTACATGGATAGTTTAAGGGTATTTCTTTTTCCTCCTTGGTTTCTTGAAACATGCCTCCTTGATGGCCTTGCCATAGATAGGCAATTTTTTGATTGCTTAGAACAAGGGAATTTTCACACATATATGCTTTAGCTGGTCAAGGATGTCAAAGGTAGGTTCCTCTTATTTTTTCACATTTTCACTTTCCAACCTTTGTAGGAAAGGAGGGGACACTTTATCAGATGGCTTAGGTAATGATGGAATCTGAACTGGTTGATTTGGTTGGGCTTGGTCATTGATATCTTCTTCTTGGTCAGTCTCCTTATATGGTAATTCTGAGATTATGGGAGGAAATGGCGTGGGTAGCACGGTTCCTAAACGTAAATTAATATTATTCAGGTTAAGAGCATAGGTAGGCTGATGATTAGGATCAACAAAATAGACTTGCTGCTACTGCGGTTGCTGGTTATTTGGATTAGGTGTTGCCTGAGCAGGTAGTTGGGTTATTTTTGGATTCTGACCTTGATTAGCTACAGAAGGTGGCATAATGGATTGCTGCTACGGTTGTTGCAAGAAACTAGTGGGTGGATTTGACCATTGTTGGCCTTCTCTCCATTAGTTAGGCTGCTGCCAATTTCCTTGTGGAGGCTGCCACTAATTTTGTTGTGGTGATTGCCAATTCCCTTGTGAGGATTTCCAACGATCTTGCTGGGCATTTGGCCAAGGGTTATTCCACTGAGGTTGGGAGTATGGCCCATAGTTTGGAGGGTACTAGTTTTTCCATTGACTATTATATGAACCAAAATTTTGCAAATGGTCCTAAGGCATACCTTGTCTTGGGGCCAATGGCCTTTATTGTGCAACAAAGAAGACTTGGTCATCATCACCTTCTATCATCTTAAAATCAGTAGGCAATTGTTTAGCCTCCATGTTGGCCACCATCTTGCATCTGCAGTCACATTTCTTCTGTCTAGAATGTGGACAGAACTCAGCCAGGATTGCTTCAGCTTCCTCATGTTTCTTTTGAGCTTGCACAGTGTCCAACTGTGTAGCCATGTTATTTATGATATTCTGTTTGAAATCTAACAACAAATTTGTGATCTCTATCTAGAAAACTCCATTAGTAGAGGACTTTCCCACTGTGGCTTGATGACCTCTACCCTTCTTCACATTTGCTCAGGAGTAATTAAGACATATTTTCTTGATATCATCCCAAGGCAGTTGGGTTATATCACCTCCTCCCATCAGGTCCAGGGAATCTATACAAGTATCACTGATTCCCCTTATAAAAAGTAGTTTCTAAGATTCTTTGTTGAGAGTATGGTTTGAATTTTTTTCAGGGAAAACAAGAATCTTGAGATATAGTCTTCTAGGGTTTCATCCTCCTTTTGTTGAATTCTGAATATATTGTCTCCTTTACTACCACTCCTACAATATTCCTTATATTTCTCAAGGAATTTTGTTTGCATGGCTGCCCAACTATCAACAACACCTCTTCCCAAACTTATGAACCATCTAAGGGCTCCTTCCTTCAAGGTGGAAGGAAACAACTTTAGCTTGTAAGCATCTAAAGTGTAATCATAGCTGCTACAGAGGATATCAAACTCAAATAGGAAAGTTTCAGGGTCCTCCGTAACTAGGCCATAGAACTTGGGAAGTAATGAAGAAGGAATATTTTTAAGGTTATCAGTATCTCACTAGGAAACAATGGGAAACTCAAAAGCAGGAGGTGGATTAGGTTGATTTTGTGCCATATTTGCTGGCTGTAGTATCAGCGCAAATGTATTTTCCTCAGGTTCTTCGTCAACTGGGTCAAATGGAAATTCAACAAATACGTTTTTAGGGAGGAACCTTCCCAACACATCTCTTCTTCTATGCATGCAATAGAATAAATATGATTTGAAGGATTTTGAAAATTCTTGACTAACAAATAAACTGATGCTAAAAATAACTTCTGATAGGTTTTTAGCTTGACACAATCTCTGGCAACGTCGCCAAAATTGGTCGCACCCACAAAAGGATATGAAAATCATGGCAAAACCTATCCTGGGAATTGGACATTCTAGCAGGTGACTAATATCTTTTCATGGTTGTTCATTTACTTTTCAAACTAGGGAATGTATACTTGAAATGGAGCAGCACAATATATGTACTAAGAACTACTTTCAGTCATAACTTAATGAAAAATAAATATTTGGAAAGAATTCTACCTACGCTATAGGAGGTAATGCAAAGTTCTCTTAACTCAACCATAATCGAACCAAAGTAGAAATCATAATAGCTACAACTAAGAGACAAACTATAAACTGGCCTTATGCTACAAGAACAAACATAGGGATGGATTCCCGATGCTGCAGGAACAATATAAGACTGAGTTTGCACAAAAACTTCAAGGATGAAATCTAACTGATGATCAACAGAAAAGGAACAACTAACTAAATAACTACAGATACTTACTAAATGGCCCCCCTTAGCAAGCATCAACTAATTACGTAAGTACTAAACTTAGAATTTCATCAAACTTTATTCATAAACTTAGAATGGTATACATTGTTCTGTCCATATGAAAACTAACAATAAACTTTGTCTCTTGTCATACAGATTTTTCTTTTTTTATTATCATACTGACTCTTACATGATATCTTTCTATCTCACTATGCTTCTCTTCCTTGTTCACCCGCGTAGGAGGAACACTTATTTAAAATAAGGAAAACAACTAACTAACTAACCCTAACAGAGAAAGACGTGGATGTAAAATGTATCCTAAAATCGAGGAACAAACTTTATAAATGAGCTTATTTGTTCAACCTGATACAGAGAGAATCTAGAACTCCACTCTTTCTAGATTAACTAATATTTAAAATCCTTCCCAACAGTTTCGGTCAAAGAGTCTTCGCTAGAGATTCCTCGAAGATGTGCAGGAAATAGACTTTACTGCAAGGCCGAGATCGGCTTTGCTTGACTCGATCATACTTTCTTCAACAACATGCGAAACACAAGGTAACATATGCGAAAGAAAAGGCACATGGCAGATATATAATATCCATTCATTAATCACATATTGAAATCTATTTCATCATTCAAAAACTATATGTGTTATACTAGTCATTTAGGAAGTCAAATGCGGTAATAAATATAGATAAGTCAACATGATAGGCTGTAGGAGCAAGAAAGTGTATTGCTATAGGATATCCCTAAATAAATTTTTTTAGAAGAGTTAAACAACCATGAACAACAAAAGTAAAGGTATTAAAAGTACATCATGATATCCAAACTATGAGCATATTTTGGGATCATCACTGAGTATCAAGATTGAATGAGTTGGAGCTACTAGATGAGTGGCATATAGACACTTTAAATCATTTACAAGTCTATTAGAATAGACTCAAGAGGAGCTATAACAAGAAAATCTAAAGCAACGCTTCCCAAGTTGGAGAACTAGTACTAAAGGAGAATCAAAAGAACATCCCAAATCCAAATAGTAAAAGAAAATTTGAACTCAATTAGTTGGGACCATTTGTTATCACAACAAGCTATAAGTGAGGGGTGTATCAGTTATCAACACCTAAAGGGGAACCTCTGCAAGAGCCCATGAACAACTCTCATCTCAAAAAGTTTTATGCCTAATATTTCAAGGTATAGAACCCAAAACAATTTAAAAAAATAGAAACTATCCTAAAAAAATGGCTACCTTGGTGAAAACCTAGCAAATAGGCATCTTGGTGACAACAAAAAAATAAAAAAGAAAAAAAGTTCAAAAAAAAAAATAAAATAAAAAAAAGAAAAAAAAAAGAAAAAAAGAAAAAAACCAATAAAGAGAAAAATTGTCCTCAAGTTAAAACCATTTCAGTGGCACTTTGGGAAAGTACCTTGGTGAAAACCTGGCAAATAGGCACTTGGTGTAAATAAGCACTTTCCATCCACCAGGATCTTCACAGCTTGTTCTGCATCATCCATCTTCCATCACATTACATATCTCCATCCATCATCCACCTGCATCTACACCATAGCTTGGTCATGTGTTCATATCATGATCCCTCTTAGTACTACTCAGCCCATTCTTAAGTTCAGTTTGTCCTGCCTTTATTAGAGTACTCTATTGCATCATGTTGGATGAATGTTCTAGATTAGATTCATGTATATTCTTGAAGTCCTAAAAATAGAAAATCCAAAAATGTTAGAAAATCCAAAAAATCCAAAATCATTAGAAAATCCAAAAAAATCAAAAAAATTAAAAAAGCCAAAACTTCAAAAAACATCCAAATCATATCAAAAATCAAAAATAGGTCAAAAAGTTAGTCAAAAAGTAAAAAGTAGAGTTGTATTGTCAAACTACTAGTCTATGAGCCTTGAATGTAGGAAAGGTTGATCTTTCATCATCCCCCAAGACACTTAGGTCAATCTTTTAGGAGTCATTCATAATAAATTGACATTTCATCATGTATATCTTCATCCATAAATTGGTCAAGTCGTTAGTCAAACTATGTTGTCTCTACATGTATAAAATAGGCAAGGCTAATATATTGATTATCCCCCAATGCCCCTAGGAGAGGTCCTTAGATTAGTCTCTTGGTCAAAATCTCAAAAAATCCCAAAACATTACAAAATTGAAAATCAAAACATTTGAAAAATCTCAAAAAATATCAATAAAATACTCAAAATATTTCAAAATTCCAAAAAATCCAAATATTTGAGAAAATTCATTTGTCCCATCTCGCTTTCACTCACAATAACATTATTCACAATAAATCAATCATTATCCCCAACCTTTGGTGAAACAATCAGAAACAAGTCTTGTAGGTGAAAAGTGAAAACTCAAAATGTCAACTCTCAAGTTTAATTCAACATGTAAACAAGTTAGTCAACTCTTTGTGTCAATAGCCTATCATCCAATTAGTCCCAAATCAATCATCTGATAACATCATGTCCTAGAATGTATCCTTCCTAAAATGGGAATTATTTATCAAAAAGAATAGTTTGGATAAATGAAATGACATGCTGCCCCACTAACATGTCCTAGGATATATCCTTCCTATTATGGGCATTATCTTTTGGCAATAGTTTCAATTCTTATCCTTTAAAAACATATTTTCATTTGGTTAGCAGTATTAAAGAACATTAGCTTGTTTGTTTACCTTATCTTTGTCTTTTAACTTATCTCTTTGCGCTCATTCCAATACCCTCTCGATGATGTAAAAAAAAAAGGATTTAGAGAGATAGGAATGGGGCAATGATCATTATCTTTTTATCCACTACACTTGCTGGATGTTCTTGTAATATAACTTGGTGAATACTTGCTTTGTTAGATATGTATGGAGGGTGTTTTTGGCAGCTTGTTGACATTGCATTGATAGGTTATACCTTTCTGTGTTTTGGTCCGAGATGTTTGAAAATTCTAAAGTGCATCCTAACAAGGTTTTTGTATGTCAGGTGTGAACAAGAATACTCCTATCTATTTTTTGATTCAAGGTCCATCACACTAAGTGCAATGCCATCCTAGTTCTTTATACCTTGATGCATTGTGCTTATGCGTGTTATCAAACATAAGGTAAGTGGCCCTTTTAAAATCTCAATTCTTGATAAGAAAATCACCCATTTCTCATCATCATCTCTCATAAATTTGGCTTGTTGGATCCTCTTATCATCATCTCATTTCTTATTTCATCTTTTCCACACTAACATCATGCCAGGATAGTTAATCATCATCACCAATGCATCCATCTTGCATCCACAAACCATTAACATATAATGCATATCACATCATATCATATAAGAAACACCGATCATCTCACATGCATTTTCATCATCATAATATAGATTTTTTAGTCTAAGCATCTCATAAATTATACATTTTCATAAAACATCCTTTGCATAATCATATAAGAATCATCACATCATATCATCATTTAAGTTGTTTAGGATAATATAGATTGGTTATTCTAAGTATCTTAAAACCATCTCATTTGCATCATCATCATAACCATCCATACGTCCATCTTGAACCTCTTTATTATGATATCGACCCTCAAATCGAATCTTTTCACTCGATCTCTCGACAGTGCAATGAACCAATGCACTTCTTTTCACTAGGGCATTCGAAAAAAAACAGAATTTTTTTTGAATTTTTTTATCATGGTAAGTTTATTTTTTGAACGAACACAACAAGTATGTTACTTCAAAGAGGGAAAAAATGTAGACATGCAAAATTAGCATATTGCATTTAATCAAGTCCATTCCTTAAATAAATCAAGCCTATTTGATTTATCTCTAAGGTCATCCATTTAAATTAAATAAATCAACTTTATTTAATTTGATCCTAACATCACCCTCTTTGATTAAATAAATCAAATCTTTATTTAATTAAATATAAAATAATCTTCTACCTCCTTTTGATTTAGTTTAATCCTTAAATCTAAGTCAAATGAGTCAAATCACCTAATCCTCTTTTAAATTAACTATATTAGGATTAAATCTAATCTAATGCATGTCACATTCTCTAGATTTTCCCACTTGCACAAATAAAGGATTTTAATTAATTTATTAAATCTCCATTTTCCATCAACATGGCATAAAAATGGAATATTCCCTCAAATTTGAAATCTCCCCCTAAATTGACATGTACATCCAACAAATCATTTAAGAGCTCTTACATGTCTCTCATAAGTCAAACTTGGCATTTAAGCCCCTTTTTCTCCCTCCAACAAGCCAAATTTAAAATTTGAAAAGGCTACCTATTGTCATTAATTAGAATATTGACCAAAACTTGCAAATCCTACATCCACTCACATTTGGACAAGTGGCTCCTTCTTATTGGTTGAATCTTTATCCCACATTAACCTATTTTGCATATTTCTCCATCCTATCATTCTATAAATAGGAGGTCTCATTCCTCATTTTAGCATCTGATAATTCGTGCAAAGTTACTCTCTTCACATTGAGAGCTAATTTTGTCCACTTAATCTTTAGGGTATTTTATCATTGAGCCTGTCAAGGGTTGGGAAAGGGTCACTTTTCACAACAAAGTGACACCAATCCACTATGGAATAGGTGTGTATTATGTTTCTTTCATGCTTCCAATTAATTTTTTTGTTATCTTGTTTGAGAGGTATTATGCATTATTTCATAGGAGTATTTATGCATTTACATGAACTAACCCCATTGCTAACTAGTGTTGGAGTTTAAGCTTTGTGCAAATTTGTATGTACTCATAGATGCAATAGAGGGTGGAATGAGAGGAGGTAGATCACATGAAGATAGTGATAGTGTATATGATGAAGGAGTATATATGGGTAGACAAGAAGGCAAAAATGTAGATGGAGATATAGATGTAGTTGAAAGAAGGTTTATAAGATCTATTTTGAACATTAGGAAAGCAACAAGGGTAGAATTAACAAGATTCTTAAGAAATTTAGAACCTAATGAATTAATTTACTAGATAACAGAGATGGAAGAATACTTTGAATATGAAGAAGTAAAGGACCCCGAAAGACTAAAAGTCACTCAAAAAAATTGAAATGTCATGCAACACTATGGTGGAAAGAAGTACAAGCTAAGAGAAGAATAAAGGGTAGGGAGAATATCACTTGATGGGATCAAATAGTAAGAAAGATGAAGGTTAAATTTATTCTTGGTGATTATAAACCTGAACTTCTCAAGAAGTTATAGAATTTAAGAGAAAGAGAGTTAAGTGTGAAGTCCTATAGTAAAAAGTAATTTTGTATAATTTCCATCACATCTAGTCATAATGAATTAGACCATGAATAGGTAGCAAGATATTTTGATGGAAATTGAGGCTAAATAGTGAAGATGAACTCAATATGATATATGATAAGGCTAAAAAAATATGAAAGAAGCATACTAGTATGCTCTAAAGGTTGAAGATAGATTGGAAGAAAAGAAAGGAACAAAAGGTGGATTAGCAATGGAAAAGTGCAATAATAGAAAAACTACAACCATAGTAAGGATGTTAAGGCTTCAAAATGTAAAAAGGAAAAAGATGAAAGAGGACTAAGACCATACCCTATGAGAGGTAGAGGTGGATATAAAAGAGGCCAATGTAGATGATTTCAAGGAACTTTTTTTACTTGCAAATATTTAGGTCGTATATTTTATAAATGACCACAACTTACACTAGAAGGATCAAGGAAACCAAGGGTAACAAGTGCACATATAGACAATGGGGAAAATTAGTCTAGAGGATCTATTAGGAAATTAGATCAAGTTGAGAGAGAATAAGCACCTATGATGAAGAGGACACTATTGAAACCAACCAAGATAGAAGATGAGCCTATCCAAAGAGAAAGTATTTTTAGGACAATATGTATGTTAGGTGGAAAATGATATGAAGTCAAAATAGATAGTGGCACCACTAACAATTTGGAATTAGTTGAAATGGTGGAAAATTTGGGGCTGAAAAGGAAAGCTCACCCTACCTCTTACAACGTGTCATGGTTACAAAAAGGGGCACCAAGTCTTAGTTGATCAACAATGTCTATTGAATCCTTTAATAGGCACTTATGAAGATGGGGTTTTGTATGATATCATTCCCATGGATGTATGTCACTTACTCTTAGGAAGGTTGTAGTAGTTTGGTAGTAATGCAATCCATAATGAAAGAGAAAACACCCAAACTTTAGAGAAAAATGGAAGGTGTACTATTATGCTAGTGGTAACCAAGGAAGAAGAGGTGGAAAGTGGTCCAAGAATGTTGCTAGTGATAGGAAATCAATTTTTGAAGGAGATTAAAGGGGAAACAATATATTTTGTAATAGTTTCCAAGGAGCTACAAGCAGATGTAAAAAAATATAATAGTGACATTTCTTTATAAGTAAAGGATCTTCTTGAAGAATTTGCTAAAATTGTGTCCAAGGAACTACCAGAAGGACTACCACCTATGAGGAGCATTAGCCATCATACTAATATAATTCTAGGGGAAAATTTACCCAACAAGGCTTCCTATAGGTTGACACCTACAAAAAATGAAGAGGCTAACAAGCAAGTGCAACAACTATTGGAAAGAGGACTAATTAGAGAAATCCCTATTCCATGCATGGTACCAATTGTATTAGCACCAAAGAAGGATGGTTAATGGAGAATATGCACAAAATCAAGGTCCATCAAAATAATAAGGTGTAGTGTAGAAAAATGTAACGCTTTTGCACACTTAATTTGGGAATAATTGACATAAAATTAACCTAATAATGCCTTGATTTAGTGTTGTAATGTGTTGTACACATTCACATTGAATCTAGGGTCCTTTTAAACAAAAATGTACTTAAATTGTACCTTATTTATGGTGTTGTGAAGTGTTTTATTACACTTTCACACTTAACTAGGGTCTCATTACTTAATTGTGGTTATTTGGCCCCTTTAATTCAAATTTAATCATTATTAATTACACATTTTGAAGGATCTATCTCGACACCCATCAATGATATTGCACGACATTTAATTTGGAAAATTCAAGGTCCTAGAAAATGGTGCTAGGACCCATTCACCTTTAGTAGCAAATGGGTCCTCCCCACATAGGACAACCCTTTCTTTAAATTTTTGAGGCGGGTCTTTTATGTTATTTCATCCCCTCAAAGTATAATCCTAGAAAGTTGTGCTAGGACCCATTCGCCTTTAGTGGTGAATGGATCCTCCTCACATAGGACACCCCATTTTGAATTTAATTTTGGTGGTATCATAATGATTTTCAATCCTAGATTTGTTGTCAACTTGAATTATTTGAATTTTGAGGTTAATCTCTAGATTTAGTATAAATATGAGGTTAATTCACATAGTTTGATCTAACAAGCAATCCTAGAACTTCATAAGCAATTAAGAGCACTTACACTAGAGTTCATAAGAGCATTTCAAAGGCATTCAAAGGAAAATTAGTGATGTTTATTGAAGAAATTCAATGTCATTTCATCATGTTAAATGCATAGTGCATTCAAGCATGTTGTTAAGCTAAGATTCTTGATCTAGCATTAAAGATCTATTGCAAGCATTGTTTCACATCTAATTTGAGATCAAGATCTACATTCTTCATGGCCACTTCATGTTAGTTTGCATATTTATATTCCAAGACAACTTCCAAGGTATCAACATTTCGTTTCATGTTCATGCTTAAATTTCCTTATTTCATCATTTGGTTTAATTATCTAAATGGGTTTTTGACTTAAGAAAACCATTATTCACTAACAATCAACAAGTTTTTCTTCTCTTGAATGTTTGTTTGTAGATTTATAGGTTAAAGATCAAGTGGAGAATAAGTTTGAAGAAAAATTGACAAAGTTGTCAAGGTGAAAAAGTTGCCATCCATATTACAAGAACACAGAAAGAAGGCTACAAAATTTGTTATAGGTTTTCAAGAGCTAATAATTGAGGATCTGAGAGTGCATACATCAAGGAACAAAAAACTTGTAAAATTTTGTAGCCTTAGCCCATTCATGGTACCAATTGTATTAGCACCAAAGAAGGATGGTGAATTGAGAATGTGCATAGACTCAAGGTCCATCAAAATAATAATAAGGTATCATTTTGCTTTACCAAGAATGGATGATCTCATGGACTATTTTGGAAAGGCTAGGTATTTTACAAAAATAGACTTAAAGTATATTTCTAAATTATGTTAATATAGAAGCATCTATTGATTGTATCCACTCTTTTTTAATTTTTCATATTTTATATAAATAGTGTAAAAGTTTATATATAATATTAATATGAGATATTAAACTAATATAAATTTATTTTATTTATTTAAGAAATAGTTTTTTAATCCATAAGAGCATTAGAGCTGCATTATATATTATCAAAAATATAGTATAATAGTTGCGTTGTAGGCAATATGCATATAGTAGTCTAAGTCTAATTTTTTAACAAGAACTATTTCTTTTTTTAAATATGTGTTATATTTTTTTTATGTATATGTCAATTTGAAGTTATTAAACTGAGATAGTAGAAGCATAGTGTAATTGTATGTTAACAAAAATTATCAAACTGATGTATATTTAAAACGATTAGAAATATGAATAGAGTCACAATAAGAAGTAGAACACCATGACATAATTTATTAAAAAATATAGTACCGTTAATATCAATCTTCAATAGTTTTGTTCACACTTAAACGATTTCTCTCCACTCCGTATTACCCCTTTAATTATGTATCTTGACATAAAGAAAACTAAATACAAAATAAAAGCCACTACTCGCGCTATATTTAAGACTCTTTGCTCCTCTAAAATCACATTGCATCGTACCAATGCAATTTACCACCGCCCTTGACAGATATCAACAAATTTTAAAAATAAAAAATCATTTGTCATGTTCATTTAATAAACGGAATCAAAATTCAATTTTCGGCTTCATTTAGTAAACGGAAACTGTATAAATATTAAAAAGCTGAGCCGACACCTATCGAGTATCGAGCCTTAAAACACGCGGGAATGTTACAAGTAAGGAGAGAGAAAAAGAATCCTCGATAATTGAAGAGTGCAGATATAGAGAATAATACGCAAGCCTCGAGAAACATGACAAGGCATGGAGGACAGCACAGAATTTTATCTCCCTCCTACCGTCCAACTGTTGAATTCGTTAACAACATAAGTATGAGAATTCTATCGATCTGTGTGTATATAGATATCGATCTCCCTCCTACCGTCCAACTGTTGAATCCGTTAACAACATAAGCATGGGAATTCTATCAATCCATGTGTATATAGATATATATGTGGGAACACATTTTCTATTCGTTATTTGATAAGTCTCAATTACGATATTTCTAGGGATTGAATCATTTGACCTATCATAATATTGAGGTAGATAATATACATAACAAATAACAAAGAAATGATAAATGAAAGGTAGGAAGATAAAGAGGAAGTAAATAATAAATAAGAAAAATAGGGGAAATGGTGGTTGAGGGAGCTATCTAACCTGAGCTTCCAAATCTAGGAGAAATTAATAAGATTAAACCTTTTATTTATTGAAAGAAATATTTCATATATTTTTTCATGTTGGAGACACTAACAAAATCACATATCAAAGATAAATTTTGGAAGGATAAAAAAGGAGGAGGAAGGAAATAAGAGAGAAGTGCATGCAACTCCATAAGAGAGTAAATGATAGAAGTAGAAGTAGAAACAGCATTATGAATCCAAATAACTTCTAAAAAAGTAAGAATTTAAAGATATTATGTTTCATTTAATTTAATTCTCTTTGCCCTTTACAGAAGAAAAAAATATGTGAGAATATAAATCTTAATTTGGGAACATAATTGTTTGAAAAAATGACCAATTGTAGGAGCTATCCAAATGTGTTTGCTAAAATTCTTTTACAATCTTTTAATAAAATGAAAACCATCATATTGATTAATTATGCTCAATTTGGAGCCAAGAAAGAGTTCTCATTCTAGTAGACTCCATCACAATAATGGCATTATAATTTTTTCTTACTTTCATCTAATTTATATGTGTTTCCCCTTTAATTTTCTTGCAGTCTATTAAGTCTTACTTTTTATTAAAAGAATTTTATTGAAGAATTTATAAGTATTAATGTCAAGAGACATATGAATCAATGAAAGAATTTACAAGTAGTGTTAAAATATATCAATATAAAATAAAGTATATCCTATTGGTTTAAATACATATGAAGCCACTTGTACAATATTTTTGAGTGCTATAAAAATGTTATTTAATTTTAGTTACACATTCTTACTTAGACTAAACTATTAACCTTCTTCCTCTCCATGATTAAAATCATAAAGGTCCCTTCTCCACCTTGTGTTTTTACTCATTCTCCTCCTCAATATCAAAGTCCTCCCAAGGAACAAACATGATAAAAGTAAAAAAAGTAGTATTTCAAGGTTGCCATCATGGCTAGGCTCCAATATTGAGAATAGAAAAATAACCTTTTAGGCCTATCATAAAATACTTCTCCAACACTATGGAAATGTTCAAAGACCAACCAAAGCCTAGGAGTGCAAGAAAATTGTCTACTATCATAGTGGATGCACAAGAGGAAATAATTGCATACATAACAACTCTCATGTAAGATAAAGAAAAAACATACATATATCTTGGTGAATATGAAGTAAAAATAATAAGTATAGGACATCAAAAATTGGAGGGAGATAATCAATCAGTAAAAATGATGGTTCTATAATCTTGGACTTAATGAGGAAGGTTAAAATGATAAAATATGATCTAAAGTTCAAGATTAATGATTTATCAACACGTATCAAATACTTGATGATCCCTATGGATTCAAATACACTAGCTTGAACCTTCTTTGTATCTTAGGTATGGGAATAAAACATATAGATTCAAGAGGAGTGGTGAAAAATACTGAATATTGGAGTGATTCCTTGGAATGCCAAGATGGTCAATTATTCTAAGAGGCCATATAGTGTTACTATAAGGTAACAAATGAAGATATAATCCTCACAAAGTTTAGAGAAATAATTAATAAATGACTCATTGGGTAAAAGAACAAACCTGTGTCACACTTTAAAAAAATTAAATACTTCTAAGAAAAACCATTTCAACCTAAATAGGTTTTTTCAAAATTGTTTTCCTGAAACCATGTGGCCTATATGTGGAGCATATAGTTTTTGAAACTAAAAAAATTAAAAAAATTCTTTGTCATTGTAAAGTGAGACTCAATATATGTGTTAGGTTTCTATAGAAAGGCTTTTGGGTGAAACCTTTTTCTACCAAAACTATCTATGTGGCATCCTTGTTGGTAGCCACCTCATCCTTTTTTAGAAAATTCTAAAAATTTCCACTTGAACATTATATTTCTTCATTATTTTTTTTCTTAAAGTAAAATTCCCTTTTGTAGAGCTCAAAGTCAAGAATCCATATATATTTTATTTTTATATTCTAGTTAATTTTAGTATAATTTTATTTTAAATAATAAAATTAGGTTAAAATAAAAAATGAGACTAATTAGAAATTGAAAAGAAAATACTAAAATATATTAAAAAAATGAAAAATATAGTTCACTATGTTTTCATTTTTTTGTCTAAAAATAAAAATTGACCCTTTTTTTTAGTGGAACACTGAAATAATGTATACAAGTTAAAATTAAATAAGTGTATTTTCAATGTTAATAAATACGCTTACAAATTTCTCAAATTTAACCAAACCAAATACATACAAGGCATATGAATTGACACCTAGATTCTTTGGCATGCCTCTTGGCCCATGTCAAATCCAATGATAAGATAAATCATTACTAGAATATTTATCCTCTAGAGTACACCATATTTTGAGACGTTAAATTTTTTAAGGTATTGACACCTATTGAGACATTATTTATATTTGTGTCAATATATGAATTCTCTTGTAGTATTCTTGCCACCACAAGCATTGAGGAAGATAGATACTTAAGGTAATGAAACTCTCTTAAACATTGCATGATGATAACAGGTTCTAATAAAACATAGAGATCCCTATCTATAGAATAAGGGTTATAAAATTATACATTTGTTTTTTTTTACTAGCATTGTGTAACAACCCATCTCTTAATACAAAAGTAAACTCAAGAATTTACTAGAAGGTAAATAAACTTGGTAAACATGAGAGAGAATTTTTTTATTTTTTTTTCAAATCATTTGTGTAAGCACAAGAATAAAGTATAACTTTTCCAGATAAAATTCTAACTTGAATTCACATGTAATCATAACTAGAATCAACATAATTCTTTACAATATTCATTGATATCACATAAGATACACTTAGCATAAAGAATAGTTTTACCTCATAGGTTTTGTCTGTTGTAAGCCAGAACATGGAGTTCACTGCATCTGGAATGTCGATCTCTATCTTCACAAGCCTCAGAGAGTCTACTGCTACAGAGGGAGAGCATCATCCGAGTGTTTTTCCTCCAACCACGGACTCAAGTGGTCCCCCACACACTTCCAAACTGGAAGTAACCCGACCCTTCTCGAAGAGTATAGATATAAGGAATTGCCAAGTTTCACCATCTGAGTCCTAGTGATGTGTCCTACAAAACTCAATCAACCATACAACTCTAGATCCCTTCTAGCTAAGTATGATCATTCTAATTGGCCATTCCATCTAGACACACACCTCTGACTCGTCTTAGAAACTATCTCATCCTATAGTTTTTCTTACTTATTTGGTACTCTAGACTCAAACTAGTCATTATAGAAAATCCATTCTAGCCAATCTGACTTAGAACTAATCCTTAATCTAGGATATTTATTCAATGTAAAGATTCAGGTATTTCAACTCTTTTTAATAGTCCCTTATTGCATCCTTGCAATATCTAGGGTTTATGACTTCTTGTCATTTTACTCTCAAGATTCAGTACCCAACATCTTGATGTGTTAAATCAAGTTTCAACATTATCGAAGATTCTCTTAAGGTATTATAAATATTTCTTGTCTTGTTCTATGGTTTTCTCAACCTTTCACTATCAATCAGTATATATTTATACAATGTCATATCTGACATTAGAGTTATTTATTTCTTATATCCTTCATGTTTCAATACTAGAGTTTAGCTTCTCTAACCCAATGCATGGAAATATCAGCATTCCTATTTTCCAAAGGTAGTAAATTAAGTGTAACAATTCATAAGAACAAAACACTTCTAGTCTTTCCTAGACCACTAGGCATTGTTTGAGTTCACACTTTACGTGCATGATTACGCATAGTATTCAAGGTATTCCCTCACCAATTTAGTATTAAAAAGAATACTATTCTTTCCCAACACTAGCCTTGATCGAAGTCATTCTATCAACCCTTAAAAGGTTTGACTTAAAAAGATAATAATCTTCTTTCAACCCTTTGGTTTACATGGAACAATTGAATTCCATCATAGGTTAGGTTTTCCAATACTTCTAATTCCAATCCTTGGACACTTGATCTTATCCCAAAAAAAATTCATACTTAGGTTCTTGATTTCATAGACACCTGAAACTAGTGGCTACACTTCACATTATCTCATTTTCTTGGATAAAGGCACATTCTTGTTTTCAACAATTGCCCCACCTGGTCAATGTTTACTTTGATTACCTTCTATCAATTTAGAAACAATATATAATAAATATAAAAGGTTCCAATTAAAAAAATATCTACGAAATTCTTATAAGACTCATAGAATCTATCTCTTTTATAAGTTCCTCCTTAAGAACTTCCTAATGCCATTTATATAAATATTGCTACTCGCAGAGTTGGCATTTACCTTCTTTAATCCCTCTAGTTTATAAAATAACCAGGGTAAGTTCTTGTAATCAAAGAACCTATCAAGTAATCACTTCATAAAGGGAATGTGACTTAAAGTTATGGTTTCCTGATAGCCACAATATATCTGTATATATATAAAAATATATAAACATAAAATAACCTGCTCAACCTACTCATCTTCATGATGGGTCATAACATAAGTAATCTACTAGTTACAGTCTCTCAACATGAATATTTTAGGAGATTAATAAAGACTCTTGCATGGGATGGAGTGTAGGAAAATTGTGCCTCACCACCGGTTAAAATAAACCATTACAATCACAATGTATATATGTACAAAAATAAGAAATAAATAGTATATCCACCATAGAGGGAAAGAAAGGTTACTTGCCTTGTAGTGATTGTGGTAGTCTGTGTCGTTTCTTCACTAATAGACTTAATCTTGAAGATAAGATAGAAGTAGCGAGAGTTCGAGGCTATGCCTTCGTAGCTCAACATTCATAACAGGCCTTGTTCATTTTATCTTTCCTTGAGCACAAATGAGATCCTATCTCTTACTCGAAATGGTCATTCACCTTTATGCTTGTGGCTTCAATCCAAGCCCCAAAGTCTAACTAGCACCTTAGAGATAAATTCAAGGCTGAGATCCTTTGAATCAACACCGCCCCGAGTTGCAAGCTTTTCAGATTTGATATTTTTCTTACTCTTCCAACTACCCAATGGTCAACAATATGGAAGCTCTTCAATTTCAGAATAGAGGCTAATGACAATGAAAGTCGTAAGTAAGTTCGTCACAATAGACTTGGCAAGTATCGGCCTACATAGAGATTAGCAGTGGCTTTCAATGGCTTCCAATGTCTGCAGTCAACTATTAAGAGAGGAGAATTTAACTCGCACCTCCTCTCACGACCCCCTCTATACTCTGTCATTTCACTCGTTCTTCCTCCATTTGAGGTAAATGAGAACCTTCCTCTTTTTCATTCTCACGTTGCCTATCAAACAAAGCATAGACAACTATGTAAAATACAAAACAAAGGTGCATAAAGTTACCTTCCCTCCTATCGTTTTGGGTTACTTCTAACAACAAAAGATAATACCCTTTCCTTCATAATGGTTTTTCCTTTTTTTCCATAAGATTCCACTTCCTCTTCTCCCTCCTACGCTGGCCAAGAGTTCGTTACTTCCACCAAGTCGTTATCACGTCCCAACCATTTTCCTCACACCACCAACAACCGAAAAAGAAGAAGACAAGAATCAGTTATAAAACTAGATTCCAAACAGATCTTCATGCCACTTCAATGGTTCCTCCAATGTCGTTGTTTTCTCAAGCTACACATCACGACTTTTCCATCAAAAGAAAATTTAAACAAGAATTAATATTCCAATACGTGCCACCTTAAGTTAAGTTCCACAACTTATTATAGCTCAAAAACAGTTGAATTATATTGGAGCACTTTCAATTTCTTATATTCAAGCTCATGGCCTTTATGGCTTTACAAATATTTGAAAAGATATTAAGCTTTCACCACCTTCATCTTGTCGGTCGTGGCAAAACAAAATCCATTTTCTTATATAAAAGAACACTTAAAGGAATAGACATATCTATGTTGTCTCAATAATCAATAAGCTCCTCAATTGAGTTGAGAAAACTTATCAATATATCATACCCTTACTTAAAAGGAGTCTTGTCGAAATTATGGACTCAACGACTAGCTTAGTCGTTTAAAAGTATCACCAAAAACAAACAAATATAAATGACAAGTCATTCTAAAATTAGAGTTGGTAACACAATCTTAAACGGTCGACAGCGTTGATCTTTTGTCGTCTCTCAGCAATTCACTCCTTAAAATGAACTCAAGGATGATTGTCATAATGACTTTCTTTTTTGTAAGGAAACAAGCTATAATATTAGTTCCTCAACTTATTAAGTTGATTTATCTATTAAAAAGAATATAGATAATAATGAACAACCAATTATGCAGTTGAGGTCACAACATAAATTTGTTTACGTCATAAGAAGCGACATGCCAACAAAATATTCTCTTAGTTACAACAACTAATGTTCAACCTTGGCGATGTCACTATCCCAAAATGACTAGGTTGACATTAAACAACTTAAAATGGACTTTAAATGACATCGACAACATGTCGAGTCGAGAATTTACTCTTATACCAAAAGGGTTGAGCATCACTTACCCGACTCAATTAGGTTCACCAATTAGCACCAACACTAGACCTAAGGTGGAGACAACCTACTCTTTTCCTTATATCTATGCCCTTCTCTTTGATGATGCTCTCCCTCCCTTTCTCGAAGGGCAGAAACCTATTTCTTGAATGCAACTTGCAATCAACAACACAAGATTAGTGTTTCAATAATCATTTTCATAATCCTCATGAGATCATCACATCTTGACAAATTTTAAGCACATGTCAAATTTTAGTCAAATAAACATGACTCATGAAAACATTAATTTTTCTAGCCATTTTAATTAAACGTCAAATCATTGAACATGCATAATCATCTGCTAATTACTTCAAAGTAAAAAGTAAAACATAGTTAAAGTTAGGGGTGTAACACATTGCTTTTGTAACAAATACCATTCTAAAAATGAATTCAATGTCTTAGATGGCAAGGTACCAATGAAATGTTTGGAATAATTGAGTATGCATTGGGACTTAAATTAATTATTGCTTCATAATTTTTTTATATATTATTGCATTTAATTATCTATTTTGGCTAAGAATATGTTTGTCTATCCTTGTCAAGCTAGGATGACTCTATTTCAATATAATATTTAGAAACAACTTCCAAAATTTGCTATTTTTGAATCATTTGAAATTATTGCTAATTAAAATCCTAGATCATAAGGTGTGATAATAATTAGGTTTTCTAGTTATTCATTATATCACATTTAGATCTACTATTTATTTCATATTTAAAAATACATATCTAGGAGTATTTATCAAGTAAAGCTCATCCATAAAAAATATATTCTTAAGTACATTTTGCAATAGAAAAATATTCTACATTTCAAAATATAAAGCTCCCTAATATTTTACCTTCATGACTCAGAAATTTTATCATTGACCAACAAGATTGTAGTCACATTCAAGAATATTTATTGAGTAGGGTTATCTTTGTGTGCTGTCACCAAGTTCAATTTTTTTCTTTGATTGATTAGCCATGGTGATGTCAGCTGGGGGTGGGGGGGGCGCTAGTGGGTGCCTCCTTCCAAGAATTTTTCCTTTGATGTTTACAACTTGTTTTGTCTCAAGATGGTGAAATGGATTACTAGTCACTTCCTAGTGGATCCCCTTTTGTGGAAGATAATCTATCTACATATGTGGATAAACTAGTGAGGGAGGGTTCCTTTTCAAAAATAAATATTTTTTCTCTTGGTACATTAAAAGCATACATTGCAATGTGGATGGTATGGAGGTCATTTTTTTGAATGAGATAATGGACAAGTCCATTGAATGTCTTTAGCTATCCCTTGTAGGGAAGTTCTTATCTTACAGACCTAAGTTTGATTATGTACATAAATGGATCAATTATTTTTGGAGTTTGAAAGGAGAGGTAAATGTTAGTGCTATGCCAAATAACCTCTTTCTTTTAAGCTTTTTTAAGTAGGAGGATATGATAATGTTATGACTAGTGGTCCATGTGATTTTGAAAAGAAATTTAAAAAATCCCTATCTCTATGTAAGTGAAAGCCTGGCCTAGAACCTACTACTAATTTTGGTTCAGCTACTCGCACTTGGGTTTGGATTATTAGTATTCCCCTTCAATTCTTGAATTTTTTCAAGGTATTATCAACTCATTTTCTAGCCTCTTAGTTGTTGATAAGGTTTTATGAAGTAAGAAACTATCCCTTATCAAAACAAAAATGGAAATCACTTAATTGATTTGACTTAAATATGAAATAACTTAGAAAATAAAAACAATGTAGAAATTTTTCAAACAAATTTCCAAACTCTTTATTCAAAATCTCATACAAAAATTAGAGTATCTTGTACAAAATGAAAATACAAAGATTTCATCCTCTTGGACTGATAAGTACTCACTAAAAATTAGATTCAAATTAGATCTTAACAACAAATAAAATGGGTTTCCTAGATTGGAGGACATTCCTATCCAGGGTCTGTTTTTGGATATTGGCATACCAATCATGAATGTGACCTATGTTGAATGCTCCCCTTTGAGTGACCCTCTTAAACTCCTAGAAAAAGCAACCCCAGATTTTGTAAAGGACACCTTTGAGGATCTGAGCAAGAATACTGAGCTTTCGAGTGAAAATATGAATCATCCTTGGACTAGCCTAATGGATACCCTACCTTGGAAGCAAAGAAGAATGTATGACAAGGAATGGCAATCTGGAAGAGAGATGGAGAGCCAAGAAGATACTGATTAGGATGAATTCATCTCTCATTCTAAGAAAAAGGAGAAGAGGAAAATCAAAATACTTCAAGTGGAGTTGTTACCAGAACAAGAGCAAAGGAAGATTGTGGAGCTAGTAAGCTTGGCCAGGGAAGAAGATTGGGAAAATGGTAGAGAGAGCATGGAATCTTTTAGGATATAGTGGATGGTGGTCAAACAACCATTCCGATGATCCTCCAATCCCCTAGTAAGATATGAAGATTATGTCCTGGAATATAAGAGGGATCAATAGCCTTCATGAGAGGGATGTTTTGCAAAAAAATTTTAGGGATCATAAACCTGATATTCTCCTCATCCAAGAAACTAAAATTTCCAAAGAAAAGGTGGAGAAGATCAAAATGTTTCAAAATTGTGGGATTCAAGGAAACAGTTTAGATGGTGCGTCAAGAGGCATTGCTACCTTTTGGAACTAGAACCTCATTAAAGGGGAATATTTGTTGGAAAGAAACAATCATGTGGCTACTAAATTCACACATATCAGAGATAACCTCAACTGGATTCAATCGAACATCTATGCTCCCAATGGGAAAGGAGCTAGAATTTTTTTGTGGAATGAGCTCTCTACTTTGCGCAAGATTTTTGATAATGAACATTGGATAGTCATGGGTGACTTTAATACTCCCCTTTTGGAAAAGGAGAAATTTGGAGGTTCTCAGGTGAACCAAGTGAGTAAGTTTGATCTTTTTGATTTCATAAACAACAAGGGGCTTAGTACACTTGGTTGAATAGAAGAATTGGTAAGGAACTAATTCAAGTTAGGTTAGATAGAACTTTAATTTCTCATCAGTGGCTTTTAAGGTATTTTCTCTCTCTTAAATCTCTTTCTAGAGTTGGGTCATATCACTTTCCAAGAAGATTTGTGGTAGACCCAATAGAGGTGAAGAAAAACTTGCCCTTTAGATTTGAAAGAATGTGGTTGTCCCATCCGCAAATCTTAGAAGAAATTAGGAAATGGTGGAATATTGATGTTCTGGGAACTACTATGTTCATAATTGCTAAAAATCTAAGAGAAGTCAAACACAATTTAAGATGGAAAAAATAATCCTTTGGAAACTTTTTTGGCATTAAATCCAAACTTCAAATGAAGCTTGCGGAGATCCAAGACAAAATCTAGAAGGAAGGTTACATTGAAGATATTAAGGATAGAGAAAATGAGTTACTGGTTAAGCTACATGACATAATAGAAAAAGATGAGGAATTCTAGAGGTAGAGATTGAGGGTTTTATGGATCTCTATTGGAGATAAAAATACAAAATATTTCAATTTATCTGGTTTAAAACACAGGGCTTCCACTAGAATCATATCCATAGAAGTTAATGGTACTAGATTTGAGGAAGAGGAAGAAATAAAAAAGAAAGTTGTCTTCTTCTATAATAACCTACTTTTGGTGAATGGGGAAATCAATCACAGTGATCAAGACTTTTTATTAGAGGCCATTCCCAAGGTTGTTGCTAGGGAAGACAATGAAAAGTTTGTGGCCATCCCCTCTATAGAGGAAATCAAGAAAGTTGTCATTTCTTTTGAAGGAAACAAGGCCCTTGGGCTTGATGGATTTCCTATGTTCTTTTTTCAATGGTTTTGGGATTGTATAAAATGATGTAGTGATGTTGTTAAGGAATTCTTTGGTTCCAGAAGGCTCCTTAAGGAACTAAATGCTACTTTCATGGTCCTTATTCCTAAGAACCTAGGGGTAATGGATTTTGAGGTGTTCAAAATAATTAGTCTTTGCAACTCTCTCTATAAAATCATTTCTAAGGTTTTTACTTCAAGGATCCTTTCTATCCTTCCTTCATTGATTTCCCCTTAGCATAATGGTTTTGTTCCTGGAAGGAAAATTTTAGACTCAATAGTCACAATCTATGAGAATATTATATGGCTGCTACAATCTACAAATGGCTAAAATGTCAACACACAATATTAGCAACACAACAAATTTTCACATCCATATGAAATATTGAATCATGCTTCATAACGCAATCTAAACAACAAAATATCAACTAAACTAAGTGAAATCACAAGGAAGCAAGAATCCAACTCTATCTCATATTGGATTGGTGCTACTTTGATGTGAAAAGTAGCCCTTTCCCAACCCTTGCTAAGATAAGCTAGTGATGAAATTGCTATGAAAATGATATGGATGAGAAAAATAAATTCTCAAGGAGAGTGACTTTGCATTATCTTTTATGGATCAAATTGTGGAGGATTTGCTTGAGGATGAAGCCTCTATTTGTAGATTTTCAAATGCTGAGTGTTGAAGAGGGACCAATGTGGGACTAAGATTGGACAAATGAGAGGAAGACACTTGTAAAGTGGTGATAGGCCAATGGATGTGCAAGATTTGGGAAGAGTGCCAATGAGAGGGAGAATTCAAATTCAAATTTTGCAATAAATTTTGAGAGGGGGACAAGAAAATGATCAATAAATTCTATGTTGGAGGGACAAATCAACTTGTCATTTTGAGTGAAAATGAGGGTTTTAATAAATCAATAAATTGATTTATTTGTGCAAGTGGAGATATCTAGAGAATGCAAGTGAGTGAGATTAGCATTTAATCATGGTTAGATTAAATTAATGATGATTAGGTTAGCTTAATGGTGCTTAGATGATTTTGAATTTTAGGACTTAAATATTTGATTTATTTAAATCAAAAAAGGATGGAAATGACCTTTGAGATTTTAATTAAATAAAGTTATATTTATTTAATTAAAGGATGATGTGAGCCTTTGATTTATTTAAATGCATAACCTTAGGACTAAAGACCTAACTTTCCTAGTGAATGGATTTGCTGCATTTGATTTATTCAATGAGCGGATGCATATGCATAATGCTAATTTGATGTGTTTACATTTTGCCCCTCTTTGAAGCAATGTACTTGTTGCGTTGGTTCAAAGAATAAAATTGCCACAATCAAAATTAAAAAAATAAATGTTTTTTCGGATTCCCCAGTGGAAAGAAGTACACTGGTACATTGCCCCCTCAAGAGATTGAGCGAATAGATTCAATTTGAGGGTCGATCTCGTGATAAAGAGGTTCAAAATGGATGGTTATGGATGATGATGCAAATGAGATGAGTTTTAAGATGCTTAGAATAAAAAAATTATATTATTTTAAACAACTTAAATGATGATATGATGTGATGATGGATGACATGGATGATGTGATATGCTATGGTTATGCAATGGATGTTTTATGCAGATGCTTAGACTAACAAATCTATATTATGATGATGATTATGCATGTGAAATGATATGTAGAATATTGATGATTTTTGGATGCATGATGATGCACAAAATGATGATGGTTTGTGGATGTAAGATGGATGCATTGGTGATGATGATAAACTACTCATGATGTGATGTTAGTAAAGAGAAGAAGAAATTAGGTGATGACAAGAGGATCCAACAAGTCCATGATCCGACGAGACTTTATTAGAGATGGTGATGATGATAGATGATGACGATGATGATAAATGATGATGATGATGATAAATGATGATGATTTGCTTATCAAGGATTGGGATTTTAAAAGGGCTACTTACCTTATGTTTGATTACACACCTAGTTACGATGCATCAAGGTATAAAGAACTAGGATGGCATTGTATCTAGTGCGATGGACTTTGACTCAACAAGCAGATAGGAGTATTCTTGTTCACACTTGACATATGGAAACCTTGCTAGGACGTACTTAACAAAGTAAGTATTCACCAAGTTATTTTACAAGAACATCCAACAAGCACAGCAGACAAAAAAATAATGATCGTTGCCCCATTCCTATCTCTCTAAATCCTTCATTCGGATATCATCGAGAGGTCCTTGGAATGAGTGCAATAAGATAAATCAAAAGAAAAGATCAAGTATGCAAACAAGCCAATGTTCTTCATATCTTCAGCCAATGGGATGTGTTTTGATAGGATAAGGATCCAAAGTGATATCCAAAAATGATGCCCATTGTCGGAACGATATATCCTAGGACATGCATTGTATAGGATGATGATGGTTTGATAAGTTGATTGATAGGCTATTGATACTAGGTTGATTGACATGTTTGAAAATGATCAAGAGTTTGATTTTGTTTTAAAGATTTGTTGTTTGCTGTTGATTTTATGATTGAAGCTTGCTTTTGTTGATTGTTGTGATTGTTTATGTTTGTGTTGCCAAAGGATGAAGGTGACGATGATTTATTATGGATGATCGATTATTGTGGGTGTAAGCGAGATGAGACAAATGGATTTTTTCAAATATTTGGATGTTTTTGTCATTTTTGGAATGTTTTGAGGTTGTTTTTGGTATTTTTGAATTTTTCAAATGTTTTGATTTTTGATTTTTTCAAATGTTTTTGGATTTTCTGATTTTCTAATGTTTTTGGATTTTTACATGATTTTGACTATTTGGATATGGACATGTGTGTGATAATATCAATGCTCTGTTTTGAGATTTTGTTGAAGACCGAGCTAAGATGGATTGATCAATTGATGGATTGATAATGATAACATTGTTGAGGATGCAAACAATGCAAGGATAGTGTTAAGCAACACAATGATTGAGATGTTGATGGGATTGATTGTGATAACATTTTTGAGGATGCACAACAATGCAAGGATAGTGTTAAGCAATACAATGATATCCTGAGATGATGATTTTTGGATCGGGTTTGATTGATCATGATTGATGAAGCTTGATTTGAAACAAAATTTGTTTGAATGATTTGATGTGATGTTTGACGTGCAACTTAGATGTGACTAATAGTGATTGTTTGGATTGATGTTCGATTGAAGATAACACTTGATAAGGAATGTTTTCTCATCAAAATATGCCATAGGCTAGTGATTCAAATTTTGGATTACAAATGCTTGACCAATTTGATTTCACGTTTGTCAATGTTCGTATCACCACATAAGTTGGAGGGTATAGATCAAGATTTATTCTCAAAGCAAGATGTAAATACCTACCCCCAATGTCTAGCAATGTATGAAATGCGATGGGTGGATGCATGGATAGGTGTATGGATGCATGGATATGGATTATCTTGTGATAAGATACGATGATTAGATAAAGAATGCTCATTTCGTTAATGCTTCATGGCTCAAATAATGTTGCATATGATAGGATTAAATGAAAATGACCCAAGTCAAGATGTTTACCATAAGCAAGTATAAAGTGCTCCCCAAACTTTCATCAAGATCAAGATAACTTGGATGATGGATGAAAATGGATGGAAAATGGATAGGATCAATGGTTTATGGATGGGTGGTTTTATTATGGATAAGATGGATGGAATGTTGGCTTTATTGTGGATTTGATGAGATGATTTCTCCTGAGTTGGCACACGTAGATGCTTGATTCCACACATGATGCTTGTCTTCTAGGTTTTCATCATGGTCTTGCCCAAAGTGCTACTTATGCAATTTTCACTAGAGGATGATTTTTCTCTTTACTATTTTCAATCCTTTTTCTATTTTTTTGGATTTTCATATTTTTTGATTTTTTTGATTTTTTCTAAAAGATTCATGCTGACCCACCTAGTGGTGTTGATGTAGATGCTTCTGTCATAATGTGCCATCACTATCCTACCTAAAGAAGTTGCTTTGCCAAAATATGTGCATTTGAATGCAACTTTTGAGATTCTTGATATGCTTTATTGATACCAGGGTTGACTTTGTCTTGGTGCACACATCGCGATAGAGTGCCTTCTGAATCCTTATGATAAAGGGTCATTGCCAATACAAGGTCAATATGAGAATTGGATATCATGTGTGGAGGCGTGGATGGAGTGTGTTTAGGGATAAGAGATGGATTGGTTGATAGTTTGGAACCTTTGACTCTCCAAACTTGGGAAGATGAGCAATGATGGGTGGATATGAAATTGTGTGTGGAATTAGGACCAACTGCTTGATATACCTTGTACATTGCTTGAAAAGCTTACTTTTGCTTTTGTGGACATCTTTGATGGATACTTTTCCCTTTTTTATTTTTCCCCATAGTTTCTTTGACTGATGGAGTTTGATAGGGATAATCTTTCTTTGTATTCTTTGGTATCCATACGTATTTGATTTGTCCATTATGCTTCTCAGCTTCTTTTTCTTTGACAACATTCTTCGTACTTTGATTCAAATCTTCCTTTTGACATTGGTCCCAATTTGTGGATGGGGTGATGGGTGGATGAAGATTCATGACATGGCTGGTTGTAGTATTGGCATTAGTTTCATCATAAAGATTCTTCATGCTCTCTATGTTGACGTTTGCTTGAGACAAAGTTTCCCCCAGTATGGTTGAAGTATTACCTTCATGCTTTGATTCCGCTTGTTCCAAGAGCTCTTGTTTAAAATGCATTCTCTGAAAAATGACCACCGTAGGTGACGTTGTTTCAATTTGTTGTTCTACTAGCTCTGGATGTTCTATCTAACTTGTTTCCTTGAGTGGATAATGATGGATATCTTTATTCATGATCTCCTCAATCTGAATTTGGGACATATTTGATCCTGATGTTGACAACTCCATTTGATTGTAGGAGTTAAGAATCTACTCTTTTGGTGTAACACAATCTTGTTCTAGATGAAGATCATCTACGTGTCCATCTATAGAAAGCATCTCATGGGTAGATGGAGGAGTATGTGCATCTTGCATAGATAAGAGAGTGTCCATTAGATTATTGTAGTATCTTGATGATACAAATTCTTGATCTTGAATGATTTCAGAGTTGCTTTCGACATGCTTTGGATCAAGCTCTTGACATGGGTTAGTTTCAAAGGATGGATTGCTTACAAAGGATTCTTAGATGTCATCATTAGACATGATAAGTAGTTCAATATCCTCAAGTGTTGAGTTCAAGGTTCCTTCTGTATCTGTAACCATGAGGTCGAAGGATGTCAATATGTCTTGGAAAGGACCATTGCTAGACCTTAGTGAAAGATTTTGATCATGATTTGGAATAAACTTTTGAGATATGTCCTCTAACTCATAAGGTGATGTCGAGACATTTTCAACATGATCATAGGTGAACGGATCATGCATTATGTCAATAGGATCAAATAATCCTAACACTCATTGAAAGAGATCACTAAAAAGTGGCTCTTGATGTATGGTGAGTTGATCATTGGAGGGGGCGAAAAAATCTTCAAAGTGCTCATCGACGGAGAGATCTTGATCATTATTTTCAACAATTATGGGCAAGAGATTGTGAATGTCTTCAACCATAGGGTCAAGTGATGTGGACATTTCTTGAGTTGGCTCATTATCGAGTATTGTTGGTGGTTTTTTATCATGATTTAAAGTTGACTATTGACATATGTGGATTTGATCATTGGATGGAGTAGACATAGCTTCAAGGTGCTTAGTGATGGATTGATCTTGATCCTTGCTCTCAACAGTTGTCATTTTTTGTGTTTGTGCTTGTGTTTGTTGAGTAGCTTGAGAGGCTTGGGCAACTTGAGCTTGTGTTACTTGTTGTGTGGCTAGATATTGTTGGAATCCCCTTTGAAAAGCAACTTGTAATTCCACATTGTACTGGCTTGATGTGGTGGAAGTTGGTGGTGGTGGGGGTGGTGGTGGATTTGGAATCATGTTGGATGTAGTGACAAGTGTTTGAGATTCGCTCAAAGCAATCATGGTAGTGAGGGGTTGAGATGTGATGGGTGTGAGAGTGGTGGTTGGAATGATCAAAGTGATAGTGGTGGTTGGAATGACTGAGGTGATAGGTCTTTGGGAGACCATGTTTTGATTTGGGATCAACATTGTTGTTTGATTAGATACCATCCATTGGTGTGATGTTGATGGTATATTCAAAGGATTTGTTGTGATGGTTTTAGGTGGATTGATTTGGATGGAGTGATTGGTGCTAGGTAAAGGGGGAAGCCCTAATCCAAGGAATGGTGTTGGTAATGGTGGTGGAGATTTCCCTAGGCACAATGCCTCAACTATTTTGGAAAGTGCCGCAATTTGATCTCACCAAATTTTTTCTTGATATTGATCTTGAATCCCTTGATATAGTTGATTTGGCTCTTGTTTAAGTAGATTTGGAATGTTTTGATTTGGGATGACAATCAGATTTTGCATGATAGGTTGGAATTGACCATTGTTCATGTTTGGAATATTTGTATGATTTGTAAATGTATCCATCCCAAATTTTGTTGGATTCATGTTTTGAAAACTTGTACTTAATACATTCTCCTTTGGTTTGTAGGGATTTAGTGGGATGATGTTCATTTCAAGGTTCATGCATTGATTGTGCGGTTGATGGACTTGTACGTTTTGACTTGGATTTACCATTGGGAAACATGTTCCAATCTTTGATTTGGGCATACTCACACTTGTTTTTCTATTGACATTTGTCGAGGGTAATGGTCCCATGTATGGATTATATAAGTGTGAGTTTTGATAATCAATCGGCATTGTAAGGCTTTGAAGATTCAATTGATTTGGATTACTCAAGATATATGGATCGAGTTTGTATTCCATGTTCTCCTTGTGTTTTGACCTTATTGAAAAAGTAACCTCTAAGGTTCTTAGGACTAATTATGAGATGAGGGATGAAAGGTGTAAATGATATGAGTGTTGAATGTTTAGGAACTTTGGATCAATGCTAGACTTAGGGTTTGATTTTGATTGGTTGATTTGGATGATGAACTTGTAAACCCTAAGATGGCGGATGTGATCTTTAGGATGAACATGCTCAAAGGATTGTTAATTCAATTAAATGTATGAGAAAGGATGCATTCCCATACATCTAACTAAATGAGGTGATTTTTGATTTTGATGAGGTGCCTAAGTCTAGAATGATGTTTTCAAAAGCTCTAAAGTTGTTTGGATGGATGAATTTTGATAAATGTTTGTATAGATGATGTGTTTGATTTGTTCCTCAATGAACCTAGGAAGGAATTTGTTTACTAGGCCAAGATAGTGAAGAACATGCCTTTCTCTAAGAGCAATTTCAAACCCAAAAGACCAATGTTTTCTCAAAAGACGATAAAAAGATAAACAAGCACATGTATGGGGTCCAATTTGTTATCTTTGCTTTAATGACTTCATTTTACCAAAAACAACCACTTGATTATGTTTCAAATTGAATTTCCAATGTCACAACTTATTTTCATCCCATAAAGTGCTATGTGGAAGTTCCAAGAAATTAGGACAAAGGTTGCCTAATGTTGACCTTTGTAAGAGCAAATTAAGATGTAAACCCAATTACTTAGAAACCTCTAAGGACATAATCCCAAGGGTAAGCAATAGTTCTTGGGTTTTTCCAAAGGTATTTTCTCTAACTAAGGGGTTTGAAATTTTCATGATGATGTTGAATGATGGTTTTCTAATGTTTTGATAAATGCACTGTGTTTTCAAACAAGCAATGTAACATCCTAGCTCAATTGGTACGTTTTTCTTGGTGGGATTGCCTCATGCCCTTCGTAGTAGAAGAGATGACTTTACATGCAACCAAGGATAAAATATAAAGGTCTGTTAAGAATGAAGTCTTAACCTCTATATTTCAACCAAGATTGGACATGGCAAGTAACTTCTTGGAATCTAAGTTCCAATGCACCAATTTGATAAACTCGTTGGATGGACTAGATGGCTACTACAAACAGGGTTCTTAATGACACAAAATTAGGGACATGGCACCTTGTGAGTGTCCAACAAGCCACTAAAGGCTTTAATGAATCCTACTAGGGGCTCTTATACGTTCTACGGTAGTACCCCATTCTGAAAGACAGTGTACGGCTAAGGCCTACACACCATGAGGACTTGACAATTTAGTCTTATCCATTTGTATGCTGGCCTGAATGAAAAACTAGTTGGAGTCACCTTCGAGTTCTCCTTTTAGATGTGTCTCTTAGGCAGGCCCCTCTAAAGGTAAACAATAGAGAGCAAGCACATTCGTAGTTTGATCAATCTTCATTTAGAAACAAAGGGAGAACACACGTGATATACCTCTCACACTCACACAAGATCTTGTTCAGTTTTAAGCCCAAATCGAAGTGTGGAGGCAATATTTTATGCAACCTAATGTCATCAAAAAGACTTTTGATTCTGAAGATTGTTGTAAAGTGCGAGAGAAGTGCATACGCCTTTTTAGATGAGATTATTTTGCATAAAATATTACTAAACATGAAAAACACATATTCATTTTAGCCTCAAAGCAATGATTTGATTCGTTTTAAAGCACCAAATGAAGTGTGAAGTTTGATTTGCTCAATTTTAGTCCAAAATCAAAAGGCTAGTAAGTTTCTAAGGTTCAATTTTAGCCTAACTTTGAAAGATCAAATCAATGGTTTAGTTGGCCTAAAAAAATAAAAAATAAAAGCAGGGAATAGATGCTTCTAGATTATTTTGATAAGCATTAAAAAATGCTTTTTCAAATTCACATTCAATGCCCAATTTCAACTGAAATCTACTTTGTTATTTATTTCTCACATGAAAAAGACCTCCATTCTTCCAACCTTGCAAACATTACAAAACAATCACAAATAAGAAATATGATATTCAAGGAATCAATGATAGCAATATGATGAATAGAGTTCCAAACCAACAAGAAAAATAATCCCTTGAGAGATAAATATTTGCAGCTATCCTTTCAATTTGATAGGCAATGTTTAAATTCAGTCACATTAAATCTTGCTTGGGTCTCTTGCATTCTTGAGTTATAAATCCATAGAAAGTACTCCTTTGGTAATGCAGTCAACAAACATTGAATTGCATTAAAAGATACATGTGAGTGCCTTTTAAAATCTGCACATTAAATCATGTTAGTATGGCCTATCAATTCTCCAAATAGGTTTTGCATTCGAGGATTTCAAGCTCCACTGAAAAATAGACATGTATACTGATTACCCAACCACTCAATTTTAAGATTGATTTACATTGACATAATGCCTATGATAGTAAATTGAAGGAAAATGATAGTTTTAAAGATAGCGTAAGATTCAAAGTGGCTATAAGGAAAAATCCATCATTCACTACCTACCAAATGCCCAAGGATGACAAATTCAGGCGTCCTTTCAAACCAATTAATGTACCAAGCAAGTAAGAGGCATTTGAATCTTGAAAACATGCCATTTACACATTCATTGATTGCTGCATTGATGATTAAGTTTGGCAGTTCAAAATTGGACTTTTCTTTTTGACCATTGTGTGCCTCATCGATGTCTAAAAAACAATATTAATGAGAGAAGTATCAACAAAGCACTCTTCTGGTTGACAAAATATGTTACTGTTAATGGGAGAGACAGTGATATTAACAAAAAAAGCATTAAAATCAGTAGTGTAGGAGTCTATCAGGCTCCCTCCTTTTCACAATAGTGATTGATGGCTACCCCCTTTGTCTTTTAATGTCTATCATCAAGTACCTACGCATTGTTCAGTTAGCATCAAATATCATAAAGAATAAGCTATTCTTTACAATGTGAATAAATTATAAAGAAAGCTCCTTCACATATTGTGCACATCACATTGCTCTATAGATTGTCCAATAAAAAAACTCAGTGTAGTATTAAATGTCGATTGCAAGCAGATTACTAGTGCATGACATATCAAATTGTTTTTGGACAGAATTCCTGAGAGTAAGGTTAGCTTATAAACAATAATAATTGTAAGATTTGCGTAGAAAGGATATGTTTGTAAAAGGCGTAAGAATCTTTCGAGCCAAGGTGCTTAAAAGACAACAAACAAGATTCTTAAAGACTTTCAAGCAAATTCATTTGGCAAGTGTAAAGTTGTTCTCTTACCATGATTTGCAAGACCAGGCGTAAGTTTCAAAATAGACTAGAAGATCTGTTGAAAAGGCGCATTCAATGACAACAATGCATGATTTTTTAAAAATTTCAAGATAATGCAGTTGAAAGTCATGCCTACACTCCTTGCCATTGATGTCAGGCATGGCAAGACATCAACCCTGCCATTATAACTGCAACAACCCTATCAGATCAATGTAAAACATAATAAAAGCATAGACATGGTGCATGAACTGTTTTGACCGAATGTTTCCAAAAAACTGTAGTCTCATCGAATGCCATGTAAATTATTCAATTGTAAGGAAATAGACAGTGGAGCTGCATTGTGTTCAATATATAAAGACATGATTCCTTTAGGGGATATAGGGAAACAATTACCATGCTAGCATCTCTATCACGATGACTGCATCATCCCTTGGTTAAGTTCTAAAAATTCATACCCGATATGTCAATATGAACTACCTACTGATGATGCAAATTATGAAGAACAGAAGAAGAAACGCACTATGATCCAATCTACAAATTTTGACTCTGGTATTGCATCATCTAATGGAAGTATCTCCTAGGACGAAAATATGAACTGAACAATGTGAAGTTTATACATCATAGTTTTCAGTGTTTTGTCATTCACAGTGTGCTGCAATTGTCTTGACAGGTTTATTGGTAGTTTATTCGAATTGATCATAGTAGAGTAAAGAATATCATTCAGGAAATGGAACAAACTCAGATATTATATGATGCATACCTACTATTGATCATAAGTGAAATTATCTATGCAAAATTCTTCAAGATGGACTCAGTATGTCAAGCGTATTCAAGCATGCATGTTTCTAGCAATCTTTCTTGTAATTCTCATTTGGTGCTATATGTATTGAACATAAGGCCTGTGAACTATTTGACAGAGTGGCTATGGTTAATCTGACTGGTGCCCAAGCCTGCGCAGCCTAAAACCCATCAATTTTTTTCACTGCATTTGGTAGGTGAATGAACAACATTTTGGGATCCTTCAAGCTAATACTATTGTCAGATGGAAAAGCTCGGCACCCAGAATAGACAACTTTATGCTTCAAATTACTCAACAACGTAGTAGAAGCAACGTCGATATCAATAGCAAAAGATGAAGCGTATAAAATGCTTGAAGATCATCGACCACAACGGCATCAGTACTAGTATACAGAATTAAAAGAGACCTGATAATTTCACTAGTACACTATCTGGTCAAGAAGTATGTTTTAAAAGAAACCTGAACACTGGTATGCTATCCTTTAAACCAAGATTATGAGAAAATATTTCTCAAACAAGTATGGTTGAGAGAATATTAAAACATGAATGCCGAATATATTGCTGATATGCAACAGATAAAAACAATCCCAAAATCATTCAAGATCAAATGTATTAGTGGACATGTACATCCATTTATCAAAGGAAAAGGAAAATCTACAGTATGTCCGTGAATTGATCACAAACATACACAATGTAGATCTTAAATATTCAATTGATCACAAACATATAGTATGCCCTCCTTCTAGTGCCATTTTGTGGTTGCTACAATCTACAAATGGCTAAAATGTCAACACACAATATTAGCAACATAACAAATTTTCACATCCATATGAAATATTGAATCATGCTTCATAATGCAATCTAAACAACAAATTATCAACTAAACTAAGTGAAAGCACAAAGAAGCAAGAATCCAACTCTATCTCATATTGGATTGGTGCTACTTTGATGTGAAAAGTATCCCTTTCCCAACCCTTGCTAAGATAAGCTAGTGATGAAATTGCTATGAAAATGATATGGATGAGAAAAATCAATTCTCAAGGAGAGTGACTTTGCATTAGCTTTTGTGGATCAAATTGTGGAGGACTTGCTTGAGGATGAAGCCTATATTTGTAGATTTTCCAATGTTGAGTGTTGAAGAGGGACCACTGTGGGACTAAGATTGAACAAATGAGAGGAAGACACTTGTCAAGTGGTGATAGGCCAATGGATGTGCAAGATTTGGGAAGAGTTCCCATGAGAGGGAGAATTTGAATTCAAATTTTGCAATAAATTTTGAGAGGGGGATAAGAAAATGAGCAAAAAATGCTATGTTGGAGGGACAAATCAACTTGTCATGTTGAGTGAAAATGAGGGTTTTAATAAATCAATAAATTGATTTATTTATGCAAGTGGAGATATCTAGAGAATGTAAGTGAGTGAGATTAGCATTTAATCATGGTTAGATTAACTTAATGATGATTAGGTTAGCTTAATGGTGCTTAGATGATTTTGACTTTTAGGACTTAAATATTTGATTTATTTAAATTAGAAAAGGATGGAAATGACCTTTGAGATTTTAATTAAATAAAGTTTGATTTATTTAATTAAAGGATGATGTGAGCCTTTGATTTATTTAAATGCATAACCTTAGGACTAAAGACCTGACTTTCCTAGTGAATGGATTTGCTGCGTTTGGTTTATTCAATGGGTGGATGGATATGCATAATGCTAATTTGGCATGTCTACATATTCATTCACTTGTGGAATCTAAAACTTAAGGGTTTCATCTCAAGTTGGACATCTCCAAAGCATACGACCATGTTGACTGATAGTTTTTATTCAAAATTCTAAGGTGATTTGGCTTCATTAGTAGAATCATTTAGCTGGTGAATTAGTTGGTTACCATGGTCTCCACAACTATCATTGTTAATGGATCTCCATCTAGATTGTTTCAAAATTCAAGAGGATTAAGACAAGGTGACCCTATCTCACCTATTCCTTTTACTATAATGCTTGAAAGCTTGGGAAGGAATCTTAAGAGATTGATCGAACTGAGGTCCCTTGTTGGTCTTAGTCCTTCCATGAATTTGATATGTTTTGACCAATAGTATTTTGATGACACTATGTTGATGGGTAGATATTCCATGAATGAGGCTAAGACTTTGAAAAAAAAATTTGTTGTGTATGAGAAGGCAACTAGGCAAAAGGTCAATAGACAAAAGATTTCCATTTTTTTCTTCAATACCTCTGAGCATAGATAGGTCAAGATTTCTAGAATCCTTGATTATAGGGTGAAATCCTTACTTTCTTCTTATCTTGGACTTCTTTTATGCCTCAAACCTCTAGAATCCTTTTGGTGCTCTTTTGTTGACAGGTTAAAAAATAAGTTGGCAGGTTGGAAATGTGCTCCTTTGAGCCAAGTTGGAAAAATTTAGCTTCTTAAAGCTTCTCTTTAGAATATCCCAATTTATGCTTAAAGCCTCTTTAAAATCCCTCCTAAATATGCAAAGGCCATTGAAAAGATGCAAAAAATATTCCTTTGGTCTAGAGTGCAAGAAAGAAAGAGAATGCCTCTTATAGGATGGGATTTGGTTTGTAGACCGCAAACCTTGGGGGATTTAGATCTCAGAAAAATTAGAATTATTAATAATACTCTCCTAGCCAAACACATATGGAGATCTTTTTTTTCTGGAGGAGAATGGAAAGATATTTTAAGAAGTAATTATATGGCCGACCGTATGACCCTCAAAGCTCTATTCGACTCTCCTATCCTCACACATGGTTCAACTTGCTAGAATGATATGATTGTTGGCAGAAAAATTATGGAATTAGGGATAGGATGACACATCAGAAGTGGCAAGTAAGCTATATTTTGGGGGCATAAGTGGCTCTTTAAGGAATCCCTTATTAATATTGAAAGATTCAATAGATGGGTAGAGCAATGTAAAGTTGCTATCGAGGAACTTGTCAAAGATTACTGGTATGAAGGAGACTGGGTGAGCTTATGAGTGATTAGTCAGGAGTTGGCTTAGCTTCAATCCTCCTTAAAGGTTGTTAGCTTGGGAGAGAATCAGTAGGATGAAAGTCTTGTCTAGATGGATAACCCTTTGGGTAACTACTCTATCTCTTCGGCTATCTCTTTGTTGCCCCTTTCTCAAGCCCTCCTCCCTTCTAGTCTAAATCTTGGTTTAAAAACCTGACTTTAAAAGTGAATATATTCTTCTAGATAATGATTTAAAACAAGGTTCTCACAGTGGAAAATCTATGTAAAATGGGATTTCAAATCCCCAACAGATGCTACCTCTGCAAGAGTGAGGCAGAGTCAATCAACCACTTGTTTCTCCATTAATCATTTGTTTATGTAATTTGGGGAAAATTATTAGCTATCTAGAATATCTCTTCGGTGTTCCCCCAAACTATTGAGGAGTTTTTTTTACAATGGAAAACCCCTACTTAAAATCCATACATTCGAAGGTTATGGGCTTTCTTATTCCCTTTTGTTGCTTAAGGAGTGTGGAAGGAATAGAATAATAGACTTTTCAGTGATAAGGAGATGTCGTAGAATAATGTCTTTGAGAAAATGTTTAGGCTTATAAAGGAAAACTTTAATGTGATTCCTCAAAAAGCTCTAAACCTAGAAGTTGTGGTATGAACTCTTTATGATTTAAGGATAGCAAAAGATTGGAACATTAAAGTAGAAATTTCATCTACTTCCAAGCTAGCTAAGAAAAGTAGGGAGGGTGTTCGCTGGACCTTTCCCCCAAATGGATAGTATAAGGCCAACTTTGATGGAGCTACGAAGGGAAACCCAGGTATGGCTGGAAGTGGAGGTATACTAAAGGATTCAAATAGAAATTTTATTGCAGTTATGGCTATATCCCTTGGCCACCAAACCAACCATGTTACAAAGGCTATAGGAGCTTTTCGAGTCAGAAAGTTAGCTTATAATTTGAATATAAAAAACTTATGGCTCAAAGGAGATTCTAAAAATATTATTGATCATATTTTAGGAAGTACCCCACCCTCATGGATGATAAAGAATTGGATATATGAAGCAAAGTCTATTTTAGACAAATTTGGAAAAGTAAAAGTTTCACATGTCTACAAGGAAGCTAACATCATGGTAGATTACTTTGCGAATGAAGGGGTTAGGAAGCAAGGATTGAACACATGGTAAAATTGTAGGGACTTCAGAACTGAACTTAGGGATTTACTAGATTATGATGTTATGCATGGGAAAGAGGAAAATACAATTAATGATTAAAGAGAAAGGGGCCAGGTACATCGAAATAAAGAGATTTTATGGGGTTGCATCATGTTACTTAGAAGGGAAGAAAAAATGGCATGCTTTTTGGGTGCATTGGAATAGCTACATAATTCTACAATAGGGTTTCGACACTGGTAGAGTCTACAACAAGGAGCAAATGAAAATGTGAGGGGACAGGAAAAGAGTTGAGCCCAAAAGCTATGAGGTGCACATGAGGAATGAAAAGGTTTGGGAGCAGATTGAAAGAGGTGGGATGGTTCCATATCTAGAAAAACTTCATGGGCCAAATTATGTGGCTATAGACTACTTCGAGAAGAACTAGAACAACAGAGAAATAATTCTCTTTGGAAGGAAGGTGAAGCTGGATGAGCAAATTATAGGGGAGATTATTGGAATGTCCACTTATGGTGTGAATTTTTATCAAGATAGAAGGTTATCTGATGGGGAAGTCATTAGATTTCCTAAGAAGGAAAAGGAGAAATTAAAATTGGTTAAAATCTCTAATAGCTATTTTGAAATTGATACCATCAAGGCACTATGGAGAAAGGTACTTCATGTTATTATGGAGTATATCACCTTGGACGAGAGATTTACCAGAGTGTATGAGCATCATTTCATGGTTCTTAACCACTTTTTCCATAAGGTAAGAATTTTCTTACCTCACTACTTATTATGCTCATTGAGTAATAGCCTTGAGGACCATAAGAAAAATCCTAGGAGATACCCTATTTTGCATGTTGGTCTTATTATGTTAATTTTTGAACACTATCAAAGCATGTTGACTTTATCTAAACCTGTAGCCTCTTTGGAGTCTAAGGAATATGATACTGATAATGGGGGTTTAGAGATTAAGCCAAACCAGGAGAGAATTGTTAAAACCAACTCATCCTCTGAGATGTCTAGTAAAAAACCTAGTCAAAAAAACCCCATCCTGCTAAAGCTAATCCTATGTCCTTACCCGATTACTCTGCCCCCTTAAAGAATCCTGCTTTTAAGGGCTCCCCTTCCAATAAGCTAGTTTCCTACTCTGGGGACTCCATGGAAGACAAAGTTGAGAACCTTGAAGCTAGTAGAAATTTTTTACCCTCCCCTCCTACCTCTTTCAAATTTGAAGGTACTATATTTCCTAGCTCCCCTAACCCAAGTGATGTTAATCTCATATTAGACCAAATTTAGTTTGGTGACATTCTGGCCTATGCTAGAAATGACATTAGTGACATTTTCAGGGTTTTAAAGTGGGCCTATCAAGAAATTAATGAGCTCAATCAAAGAAATAGGGCTCTGTATAGTTATTTGAAGGAGTTAGAGTTGAAGTTGGCTGTTCTTAGCAATGAAGAAGGGAAATGGAATAAGAAAAACATTGGAAAGAAATGAAGTGACACTAAAGAAAAATACAAGTCCCTAGAAGAGGAAATAGTTAAAATTAAAAATAACTTGAAAAAAATCATGGAAAAAAACCATAAAATGGTAAGGAACAATGCCATTATTATCAATGCTACATCTCAGAAGCTAGAAAAAACACAATAGGGTTCATTGGTCATTGATTTGGAAGAGAAAAAGGATAGTAAGAATGAGGACCAAGGTATTTCTAAAAGGACTCGGGCCAATCTTAGAAGGAAGCTGCCTCCCACTACACAAATGGTTCAAATCTTAAAGAGGAGAGTTTAGGATATGAATGAGTTGGAAGCTGAGACTACTGATCTCTTAAAACCTCAAATTTAGTTGTTGTTGGCTTTTTGTCTAGTTTTTGTGGTTTTTTGGCCTTCATTGACCTTTTTGATGGCTGTGAGAGTTTACTGTTGCTATTTTTATACCCTTGTTAACTGTGATGTCTTTTTTGAATCTTTCTCTATTTTTTAAACTTTGTTGTTTTGGGTCCCTATAAAACCCATTTTTTCCTCTTTCAAAAACAAATAAAAAACTATTGATTCAACTCCAAATCACTCTCAATCTACAACATTCACCCTGAAAACTCCACTTTTCAAACTATATCTATTTTCAACAATGGATTCCATGATCTATTTTTCTCTCATAAAACCTTTAAACCTAAAAAATAACACTCCCAATCTTCTCTCTAAGAAGATGCTACACCTAGAAAAACAACCTTCTAATTCTAGCCAAAAATGGCTACCAAAACATAGTTAAAATAGCCTTTAATCTTAAGAAAAACCTCCAAAAAGTTCACTAGATAAAATCATGACTAAATTGAGAAGAAAAATCCAAAAATCCATCCCAACAAGCTTCCATAATATTAAAAATTCTTTCATAAATCCACTCCCACAAAAATTGCCAAAATTGAAGTACATTCCTAGATTTTAGGGTAGTTTCTAATGTAACTCCTACCAACTCACCTTGGGTGTCCACTTTTTTTATGCACGGTTTTAGAAAGTTATAAATTTATTTTCAAACTAATATTCCCTCCAAGACCCATACCCAAGAATATTTATTGTCAATTTTTAAATATTAAATAATTCCTCAAATTTGCACCCTAATTTATCTCCACACAAATATCTTGCCATAAAATGACAAAAAAAATTATTTAATAAATATTTTACTCTAACCTTGAAAATTATTCTATCAAATAAACTGCCTACCAACCTTAGGAAAATAAATTAAAATACATTTTTTGGTTGATGCAAGATTCTTGGTCGACCATGGATGCTCCTACAAAAGACACTCAAGGAAGGAATTTTTTTGTTAATAGAGATTCACAAAATGGGGATGAGTAGTAGTACCACTATTTTGGCTTGCAATAAATCCTTAACAGACTCCATCACTAAATTCATCACCTACAATTGATTCTTCTTTCTCCTCTTCCAACACTTATCTAGAACAAGTAACCTGCTCTAACAACTCTGCACTACATTCTTCTCTCCTCTTGTCTAATTGTATCCACCATGTAGCATCCTTATCCTTCTAATACTGTACATTATCATGTCTTTTCTTGTGGGATTCAACCCACCATAAACCAACCACCTCCACCATGTTCCTCCTACACCAACTTCTACAACTTCTATACACAAACATGCAAGATATGGACACATACAAATTTGAAACCATAACTTCATCTTTTACAATTGCAATCTCTTCTATTGAAGGTAAACAATCATCATTTTTAAATTCAAAATTAGAGCTTACCTCGTTATTCTTTGCTGCTCTAACATCATCTTCTTTTTCCTTCACTGAAATATTTATCTTTTTACCTTAATTGATAAGTTTTACAAGCCACTCTTCTTTTCTTGATAGTAAATCTTATTTACCCTCTTTTATTGATAGTAAATCTTATTTACCCTCTTTATTTGCTGCAACCTTCTTAGGATTAATTTCTACAATAATATCTCCATCTACAACAATTTATACACTTTCTCTGGCTGCAAATAATTCTTCTATTTTCCTTATCTCCTCTATCAATAGGAGATCTTCATCTTCCTTTCCAATCAGCTCATCATACTTTGGACACTCAAAGACTATCATATCAACTTCTGGTGCAATGTATTCTTTTGCAAATACAACCTCCTCATTCTCCACACTTATACCTTCAACAAGACATGTCTCAACTTTTCATCAATTTCATGGTACTCATCCTCTACTTATTTTGTGCCACATGCTTGACACCCTATTGCATCTTCTTTCTTTCATACAATTAAACTATCATTAGAAGGATAATAAAAATTACCTTCAACTCTTTTCTTTTCTTTTTTTAACCTTTCAATCTCCTCTCTTAATTCATCTACTTTCTTTTCAAAGTATATCATACCAACTCTTATTTTCTTATTTCCTTCTCTAATTTTCTCAAGTCTAGGGATCCTCAAAATCCATCCAATGAAAACATTCATTTTCTTCTTCCTATTTTCCATTCTTAAGATCTCACAAATCCTTAACACAAATTATAAAAACCTCAAATTTTACACATGTAACTACCTCACTCAGTGATCTATTTACAAATCATCAACACTCTCCACACATAGGCCCTAGTATAAACTACCTCCAATCTATGCTTCTACCTGCACACTCAAGAACTCCTGCTTTGATACCACTAATGAAGTAGGAAACTCTCCCTTCTCAAACAAAAAATGCAAATCACTTAAATGATTTGACTTCAATATGAAATAAATAAAATAAAATAAAATAATGCAAATATTTTACAAACAAATTTCCAATTTTTTTATTCAAACTTTCATGCAAACATTAATCTTATCTAAAATGAAAATAAAAATGTAGTGTAGAAAATTGTATTGAATTCTTGGAGATAGTACAATTTCACACTTAGTTTGGACCTATTTTAGTACCCTTTGATTCTTGACCCTTTAAATCATCATTAATAGGCCCCTAAGACCCTTTATTTTGCACCCGAAGGCTTATTTCAATTAAAATCCTAACAAAATAAAAAACACATTCAATTTTCTAGCACCCTGACATTTTCTCACCCCAAAATGATAGGGTGGGACTCATACACTACCCTAGACATATTATTCCCCCTAGGTGGTATGCATATGCCACCTTGGGTGTATGAGTCTCCCTAGTTGGGACCCATATGCCACCTTGGGTGTATGTATCTCGTGTGGCCCCATTTTAGGGTTTGAGTGAGAAATTAAGAGTTTTAATTCAAATTTTCAGCTAATGTCGACATTTGGGATCTAATAAATGGTAAATTATATGAGATGCATATAAAAGTAAGGTTTTGAATCATTATTTCACTTAAGCAATCTTATAATTTTCAAACAAGAACCATCAAGAGAGATTTTTAAGAATTCAAGAGAAAGTAGCAAGCAAAGTTGAATCCTTCAACCAAAATAATAGTGTTTTTGTAGTTCTTCAAACTCACTTTCATTTCAAGATCAAGCATTACCAAAGGTTGGTGATGGCTGCCTTAGGAGAATCATAATGGATTCTAGATTAGGGAGATGCAACTAGCCATTGAACCAAGCCTAATGAATTATTTCCTAAGTGATTCCATATTCCATTATCATTCTAATTTCTACCTGAAGGAAGGTGTTCAAAAATCAATAGATGCAATAAGTCTTATAGAATAGCCACTTTATAATATTCAAACTTAGAGAGTGGTTTGGCTAAAAAACAAGATTCAATTAAAGAGATTGAATTTTTTTGCACTTTAGGCTCTATTAAACCTAGGAGGGTAATCCCTATAATATATTTATTGATACTTGTGTGTAAAAGTATCAAATACATTGTTAATAAATGATTCTCCTCTAATTGCATGAAATACACAGTACCCTAAAGGTTTGGCCGACCTTCATGGAAATGTTCAATTCAAACATGAGAGATGTATAGCATTAAATTCTTCACACAAACAAACTAAGACTGATGAATAATTTTATTTACATAAATTGTGATTTACTGTTGAATTAATCAATAGAATAAAACACAGATAGCACACTAAGATCAATGCTTCATCCATTGGAACAGAGTCAACTTCAATACATGTGCAATCTAATAAGAATTTAATACACAACATCATCTAAGCTTTGAAGATAATATATTATAGTATTTCAACATAACGTCTCAACCATCACTTCTTATTAAAATCTAGCTAGCAATCAACTTAACATAAACAAGTAGATTCAGTCAAGCATTTACATCAATTCCTTGAATCAATAAGCATAAAAAAACTAAACATCCACTAGAATTCAATGGAGACAAATAAAATAACTATTGATTATGTTATTCATAGCTTATAAAACTAGTTCATAGGAGAGAAAATGGCCTCATTTTGTACCATTCATTATTATTATGTGAGTATTGCTATCAACATTACATACATATTGAGAACAAATCAAAAAATAAAGACTTAACTTTGAAATGTTTTGTATTACAATTTTCTTTGTGAATAATTCTAGAACTAACTCTACAATGAATCAAAAATTTGCATTTAAGAAGAAAGAAAACCAAAATACACATTAGAAGAAGACACTTGGAAAACTTAGGATCGTTGATGAATAACTGCACACCACCTGAAGAGAATCCCTAATTTGTACTTTGATTCATGCTTTATGCATTTGCCTTTCCTGTGATAGAAAAATATTCCCTTCTCTAAAGAGTCAATATTCCTCTTTATTCTGTAGTTGAAAAATATATTTTCCTTGGAAAAATATTTCATCTCTTTGTTTATTTTTCACCTGCTATGTGAAAAAACTACTCTCTATGAAAAAATATTCCGAACAAAGAAAGCATTTCACATTAAGTGAATAAATTATTCACTTTATAAAATTATCACTCCTTTCCTTTTTACTTTTTCACATGATTAAAATTTTAATTCCCAACATAAAAATTTTACCTTTTTTTTTTCATCATGAGAATATTCCACCCATGCATTTACCTCTCTCATTACATTAAAATTTTACATTTTATAGTGAGGAGCTCCAATTTCATTGGGTAATATTTATGTTAATGTTCCTTATTTATTTATCACCCCCAACACATTTAACACTTACTACAAATATTTTAATAAATCATGGGCCCACCATTTACTTACCTTCTAATCCCCACACACTTGCTGCTCTAGATGATGGTAGTGTTGGTGATTTTTCCAAAATAACCCCACAATCCTCTAAAGAGTAGTCAACTCTTATAATGAATAAAGGTTAGTGACCAACACAATGAGTCTAGGATTTTTTGATCCTTACTCCTTCACTTCAAGCTCTCTGATACCTAGGAGGGTGATCCCAATAATTTTTTCGTGAAGTGTATTCAATTAGTAAAAAAATTATACATAGATTGATTTCTATTTATTACAAATAAAACCCATCTCACTGAAGATTTGGCAGATCTTCAAGTGAATGACTACTTACTTGCTAAGAATCAGTGATATTCCTAACCCACACTAGGGTATGTGCAGGATCATCATGGAAAAAATAAGCCCCCTTAAGTCACGAAAAATTTAGAAAAATTAGAGTTAGGCAACTTGGTGTAAGAAGTTGAATAAGTTATATATATTATTTTAAAAATATGTAAGAATAGAATCTATAGAAAATTGAATGTAGTTTCTAAACTACTAGGTTTATTTAAAAAAAAATCTATTTAGTGAAAATTTGAAATTTCAATGCAGTAGTACTTAAATTTTAGGGAGAAAATAAGTAGGTGTCTGTCTAACCAACCTAACCACAATAAAATGATAATATTTTTTATAAGATTTTAGATATAAGTAGAGGACCTATGTCCCAATGTGATGTATAGTTTTTAGTAAGTTTTTCCCAAGTAAATAATTAATTATCATTTTTTATTGCAACTTTTAAAAATATAAAACTCAGATGTCCGAAAGTAATCTTTAACTTGGTGAAAAACTTCATGAAATTCATTTTTTAATCCTATAGTATTTGAAGCATAGAATGTGATGCATGTTTTGGATTCAAAAAAAATGTGATAACCTTTTGAAAGCTATATATTTAATTACCTATCAATCATGACTTTAGTCATAATTCAAATAGAAAATGAATAATACCTATTTTATTAAATTCAAAGTAAAGAATAATTTATATTGGTTGAAAGTTGGGAATCTCCTTTAAAAATGCTTTTCATTTCATCAATTTTGGGTAAAAAAAATTCATCAGCCACATACCCTACACATACCTATCATTTCACCACTTTTTGGCCCATCACGATCCTGCACATGCCCACTATCCTTGAAAATATTTTAAATGAATATTGTTCTTATTTTAACTTCTTCTTTAGGTGTGTTATTTGCTCATTTTTTATCTAATATTTTCTAACAAATTGACTAGTGCCTCATCAATTGGAGCAACGAAGTCAAATATGTAAGAATCAGTAATATATGAACTACTCAATTTAGAGATAGGTGGACTATTTTTCATACTGCTTTGCATTTATGAAACTCACAATTCTTAAAAACACTCACTCCTTAAAAATCCTAAGCAATCCCTTACAAAATATATGTCCCTCTTCAAGCATTTTAAACAACTCTTAGAGTTAAAGCTGAAAGTAAAATCATACATTCAAATGGAACAATTGAAGATAAATGATAACAACATTAGTATTTTCTTCATAACTTGTAAGAAATATACATAGGAGAGTATTTTTTTCAAGACTAATATTTGTTTTGGTATTAGTAGTTTCTATAGAACTAATTTAAGACAATTACATACAAGATTTCATACCCAAGAAAATATACTGGCCTATTTATTTATATTATACTTAAAGTTCCTTTCTTGTGCTTAGCTTACTCCTCAAACCCTATTGAGACTTAAAATTTTTGACTTTTGTAATGAGCCCTAAAATCCCTTTTATAGAATAAGGGAGAAACAAGCATCCAACTCAATTACATTTATATATTATCTCATTTCAAGATCATTTGCACCAGAATTTGAGACAACCTTAGTTAATTACATGCAATCATTACCTAAAATGGAAGAGTAAATGACCACATTCCACATCCCCTAAATGAAGACATTCCAGCTCATCAAAAGTTAAATTTTGTTACAACAACGTTGAATCCTCATCCTTCCTGACCAAAGAAGATTCTCCACTTATTTCCCCAACAAAAACCTGCATACTACCTAGAAGAAACCTACATGCGAGCAACATTAGGAAGTCTTGCACTTATCCAATACACCAGCCTGAAAATTTTCCACATCATCACTAGAAACAAGAAATCACATGAAAGCTTAATAGGACAATCCTAAAAAAAGGGCTATGGTGTCATAAAAAAAATGGGGCAGAGTCATCACTCTGAGTCATTAGACTCAGAGGATACTACCTTGCTCCTTACTCGTGAAGGAAATAGATGAACTGTTACTACCTCCTTTTTGTAATCATTAGATGGTATAAGGGAGAGTGGATAACAACCACACTCAGGATAAGTGCCACCCTCACTGTATGAAGGGATATTACAAAACTCACTAGGAGAATTAAATGTCCTCCCAGATAGGCCTTACGATACTTGCACTTTTTCTTTTCCTTCTTTTCATGTTCCACCATCTTTTTCCCTTTGAACTTGAGTAGGTCTTCTGAAATAGTTCGGCTTCTCAGGCGGTAGTTACTCCTGACACCATACTTCTTGAATTTCTTGAATCTCTTTCTACTCTTAGGTGTATCAGGAGCTCCCCATGTATCAAATTCTTTCTCAAAGAAATTCTCCTCAAAATTGACAAAACTCAATCTCCTAGAACTTCAAACTAGCCTAACAGACTCTCTGAGCTTATTCATCTGCTTAGTGATAAGAAAAAGAAGACCTCTACCAATTCTTCCCTCAGACTCAAACTCACTCACTATTTTTTTATTGCAATTTTTGAATGAGAAATATGGCCACCAATCCTCGCTATAATGAGCCATGCAAGTGTGCCAACCATTAATTAAGAAAGCTTGTGTGCATGAGCTACCAATAGTCTTCTTTGATCCTTTTAGTCTTAACCATTGATCATGTTTTAAAAGATAAATCAATGCATAGATTACTATGAAACAACTTATATTTAAGTTTTAATTGTTCTTTTAATGCTCCTTTAAATTAGAAAAACCTGTGTAGATATACATCCACTCTATATATATGATCAATTAAAACTATTTGTGCTACAATTACCCACTTAACTATGGGAATTAAATCACATGTATTTCTTTGTAGAAAAATAGCAAGGAATGATCTTGATTTGATCTCAAAATATTGGTTTATACATTACCCTACTTTGTTTTCACCTTTTCCACATGTATAAATAACTATCATGACTGATGGCTGAAATCTCAACCATGTGCCTCAGAACAAAGTTTAAAATAGAGCCATTTAGAAATAGTACCTTCTCGGCCATGTTTAGAAGTATTATACCTTTATTAGAGCCCATTGGAGCCTTTTAGATATTCCACATGGCACTTACCCACTTTCTCGTTGCAAAATACAGGACATGGGTAGGGCCCTCATGGGATAGTGCGGAGCAGTCTATATTAGCCCATGTCACCTTCCATCGATTGTCAATTTCATCTCTTTTGAAACAAATTTCCATCCTTAAATCTTAGTGGGTCCCACAAAAATGACAAGTGTCACTCCACGTACAAGCTAATGTGACTACCTTTCCTCACCGTTGTAGACAAATGGACATATAGGGAATGGCTTGAATGAGAACACATTTCATAATGTACCCATTGTTGATCTTTCTTCAGACTACGTCCACTGGCCCTGTGGAGACTTTAGTCACACCATCTACCAGTACCACTTCAAAATCACCCGGTAGCCTATGTCTTTAAAATAACATGAAATAAATAAAGGTAGGAATGCGATGAGTGGTAAAGATGTGGCCACATATTCAATCCTACAACCGTTGATCTTCTTTAAAAGGCACTAGTCATCTTTACCAAGCAAATTGGGCCCACAAGCATACCAAACATGTGGTTGAAGCCTGCCAGTCCATGTGAATAAAATAAGAAGAAACAATCCAATGTGGGCATATGGGGAATGACTGGGATTAATTCCCCATGATCAGATGACCAACATCAAGTTCCATTTCTGCACATGCTACAAAAGTTAATCATAAAAGGGGTCCATCTCTAGGAAAATGAGATATTGACCCATCAGAACCAAGGCTAAGATTTTAAAATATTAAAATCAAGCCTCGATCATAGGATAATTTGATGCTTAAAAGGACCAAGAAGACCGACAAACCCAAACAAGGGGCCAATGAATACATGACTTTAATGGAATAAGTGATAGCTCAAACAACCAAAAAATGGGAATATCAAGTCAATGTAAAAATAGGACAGCCAAGAGCTTTTTTTATTCATAGGCCAAGTATGGGAGGTTTATTCATAAAACCTTAACACAGTGATGAGGATATGACCTAAAATTAGAAACAACAACCCAAGCAGGACTTATTAATGGGGCTTTTAGGTGGAACCAAGAAATTTACTAAGGGGTTCCATCAAGGAGCATTTATTTTCTTGGGCTCATGGGCAAGTTATTATTTAAAAATTTAAAATAAAGCTTCATACTTCACTTCCCCATGTTCCCGTAAAATTTAGGAAAACAAAATATTATTTTAACCGGCTAGTGGGGAAGTCACAACATAAAGATAAAATATTTCTTTTCTCGTGCCCCCATATCTCTTCTCCTAATGTCATCTTCATTCTTTCAAGAAAGTGAGTATTGTTCCACCAAACCTCCTATGTTTACTACAACTTCTCACATTCTTCAATTTCTCTGGTGCATGCATTCAGTCATTGCTTGTTTGACATTTTTACCAACAAATCCATGCATTTGAAGTTGGATACCTATACAATTTCAATGATCTCTCCTCCCATCAAAATTATGCTAAAATAGAATGAAAAAGGAAAATCAAAACAATAGTGGGAAATAAGTTTTCATGCTACTGTGAAAGCCTTGAAAGTCATATTTTAGCCAATCAGAAGCAAGAATTAAACTTGCTTGTCCTCTCAAAAAATTGAAGATGCATTTTATGTTTTCCCTAAATTCCCCTTTATATTTTCACAATATTTAAAGTATTCAAAATATTTTAATATGAACATTTGAAACATTATAAAAATTGTGACTTCTAATTATTCTTGCAAGCCATTTGGAGAAAATTCATTGCGAGCAAACCAAGACACCTGGATCCACAAAAATTAGTGTAGGGGAACCATCAATTGTTTAAAGAAAACCTATTTCCTTAATTTTTTCCCATCCCTTAAAATTCAAGTACCCCCTTTGTAAATTGGCCCTCAGGACATGTCTACCACACCTGAAATACATTAAAATAATGTATCAAATGAGCTCCATTTTTTACGAAAATGGATATGTAGAAATTTAAAACCAAAAAAAGAAATGGGTTATCCTTATATTTGAATAATTTGTAACCTTTTGAAACACCAATTTTGGCCATATCATGATTAGAAAGCAACTAAATAACCCATTAGAACTTATCCTAGAAGCATGAAATTGAACAAGATTGTAGATATTTGACCCAAGAATGCAATGCAACAAATGGATCAGAAAAAGGGATCATGAGATAAAATATATTTAATGTCATTGTGCCCTACTTAGACTATTTTGCAATTGTACCTGTTTAAAACCAGTTAAAACTCACCAAGTTGCCACTTTGAAAAAATACCAAATCATATCCTAGGGAACTGCAATTGGACACACTAGGTTATTTGGGTACACTAAGTATTTGTGCAAGATTTATTTCATTGAATAATAATTCATCACAAGATATTAGGGGTCAAATTTGAACACCTTGAAAAGTTGTAAAAATGCAGGTGTGAAAGCAAATCAAATTGCATTTTCTTTTGATCTTGAAAAAATAGCAAATCAGATCATAAGGATTTGAAATTAGACCAAGGAGTACAAGAATGTGAGGAGAATGGAGAGAAAAAATCCTTTTGACATGACATACATCCAGATACAAAATATTAACTCAAATAGGAGGCCACTTTGAAGGACAGAGAGTTTCCAAACAATAAAACTGTGCCAGAACCATCCAGGTTTTCATTTCAAAACACTATAAAAACTCATCATGGGAAGCTAAAAACTAACATATATATTCACATATGTCACATGAGTATTTATACTAAGGTGTTTGACATGAAAAATATTTGGCTTCAAATTGTAACCCTCCAAAGTAGGTCACTTGGAGTAGATTTCTTAGGGGCACTTCTGAGTTTGCCAAGGAAAATTTTTCAACATGGGCACTTCAAATTGGAAAAAAATGAAGGTGAAATTAGATGGTACATTAATTACCATGGATTATTAGGGTGATTAGAGATCACCAAAAGTGATTCATAATGTTTATGTTTCATTCACACATCCTATTCTAGTACATTAGATTAGGGTTTCATTGCACTCTAGATCTCCTAGTCTTAGATGTGCTTAAGATTAGGACTCTCACACACATTTACTTTTAAAATTTACTATTTCTATCAAGCTATAATTACCAAACTAGGGGTTTGAAAGAGGAAAAATCCCCATAAGAAAATTAAAACAATATTTTGCTTCAAATATTTTAGTAGGTTCAGATCTGGAAGCAAAATTTGGAAAACATAGGAAGGAAGTGTAAAGATAGGAGAGATGATTCAAATCCTTATTCTCAAAAAAATCATAATAGGACTAAATCATCACCTTGTGTGTATGAGTCATGGTACAATAATTTTACCAGATTTTAGTTGATTCAGACTTGTCACTATGAGATTCTACTTTTTGCCTAGAAACCCTAGAATGGGACTAAATCTCCTAGTCTGGTGTATGATTTCCTATACACATCAAAAACAAAAAAATTTATGGTTTTTCAAGTCTTTCTTAGTCATCTCCTATCCTATAGGTACTTTCATATATCTTTCTATTTTTCATTTTGATTTCAAGATTCATTTTCTAGGTCATTTAGTCAGATTTGCATAATAATTTCATCTCTTTCTTTCTAAGAATTTTCTTAGTGTTGAACCCCTTATTTTTAATCACACCCAAGGAGACCTTGTAGCCATCTATTCTTGTAATTTAATCATTAGGTTGAGATCTATAGGGTTTCCTTGAATTAAATAAGAGGGAAATACAAAAGGGATTCCCTTCTCCTTATGTGCTTCATCTCCTAAAGGGTGTAGTACCCTATTTCATTGTGTTCATTTTAGTGAACCTTACATTTGAGCACCTTATTTATAATTTGCAGTGATCATATTCCAAGATCTAGCTTACATTAACTTTACATTAGGTCTTGCATTATTTGATTTTCATTTAGGGATTCTAAATATTTCATTAGTGAAATTGCATATAGGTTGCATTTTTTCATCTTGCATCACTAAATTTGTAGTGCCCCTCCATGATTAGTTTTGGCCGTGTTTCATGATAAGGCATGGTGTGGTATTTGGCTCATTGAAATTTGATTCATTGTGTTTCATTTTATTTTGATGAATAGTTAAGTTTCTTGATAATCAAATAAATACCATTTGATGTATGTGTTTTTTAATTGATACTCGTTTATATATGAATATATAAATATAAATGTTTATCAATATATTGTTGTACTCTAACCTATTACTTTGCTAACAAAATTTTGTTTAACAAATATATATATATATATACATATATGTGTATTTGTGTGTATTATTTTTAACTTAAAGATTATTTCAATTATTATATAAAAGAGAAGCTATTTTGTGAAAATAAATAAATTAATTAATAAATATAAACCTTATCACTATAATATATATAGATATGTGAGATGATATTTATGAAGTTATCTCAAAATCAGTGGATAACTGCTCTGTAAGAGTACTAATGGGAGACATGAAAATAAATGGAGATGGCCCATGGAGGATATCTCATCATACCATTCCTTAATCACCTATTAAAAAGGTTGGTCAATTTGCATTAAACCATGATAATGACCTTGGTCGCCGAGATAGGAAATAATGGACGGCGGTTGTGCAGAGCATTAGAGAGGGAATTGCATGCAAGAGGGGAGAGAGGGACAACTAAAATTGGTTTTTTTTAGAACAACTCTTGAAGCAAGGTAGAGGAGTTGATAAAAGATTGCAGAGTGGCATTTAGAGGAGGGATTATTTTCTATGGAGAGGCTAGTGATAGTGCAAGAATATGGGTGATTCTTTCAACCTTAGCATCTCCCATATTCCATTCAAGAATGCTGTGGAGGCTCAACCCCGTCTATAAATTGCGTGACACCTTGATTAGTCAAATTATACTAGTTTGGTGGCCAAATAGATAATTGAACCTAATTCCAGGCTTAATGTGGTGATTATCCAATAAAATAGATTAAATAACTATGGTGACAAATGTTCTTTATTGAAGGTGATTTAGAAAATTGTTAAGAATATAAGTGAGCACTTAAGATTTAGATTTGTGTACTAATATCATATGAAGAATACATTTAAATCAATATGAGATAATAAATGACATGTACCTAATATTGGTTCGAATGAGTTTCTAATATGTTTTATGTTACTTGGAAATTGTAATAAATAGGAATGAAGCAAGAATTTGAAGATCATAAAGAAGTTTCAAAAGGATCACTAGCCAAGCATCATCGAGGTAAGCCAAGACTATTTGAATCAATGGCAGGTATACCCAAGGTAGGTTAGTAAGGAAAAAGGTATAAAATAGATATCAAATTTGCATAATGAATGTTATTAGAGGAAAGATGTAAGGGTAAATTTAGTTACGTAAATAAATGATTTAGCTAAAGTTATTCTTCATTATTATTATATGCATGCTCAAATTTATACCTAGCATAGGGGAAGGGAATGAATGTATGTATATGATTCGCTAACTATTGAGTTGATCTTGCTAATATTTTGGACACGTGATCATTATATTTCTAACAAACATGTATTGGGAAATATATATATATATATATATATATATATATATATATATATATATATATATATATATATATATATATATATATATATATATACATGTGAGAGAAGTGTCAAAGGGAAAAGAGGAGAATTATATAGGCCCAAGTTAAATGGTTACCTTTCAAGTTCTAATTTTGACCTTATGACCTAGGAGGTAGTAAGTGTTTTGTGTAAACTTTAATTACGTTTAGGATTTTAATAATGGGAAGTTAATATAAGTATGTTTTGTGAAGTATTTTTTTTGAATCAAACCAAATTATTAGGAATGTAAATATAATTAGGGTTTTGAGATCCTTAGTTAGGCCTTCATCTTCGAATTGCTCATTAAAATGGTCTTTCAAGGGTGTTGTTAGGTCAATTTTATTGATATTAGTGCAAAAATAGACCCCTATGGCCTAAACCTATGGAAGGGGGACCTTTTTGGACATGTGACCTTGTCCTTGAGGTATGATATGACCCTTCAAAAGTCCACTTCAAGGAGTGTGACGAATTTGAGTCTTTGGGTCTTGGGAGAAGTGACTTGTCACTCTCCCACTCCACTTCACAAAGTTCATTAATGAACTTGGGAAGAGCACCAAGGCTTTCACATGTGTGAGAACTTGTTGGGATATGTATTGGAAGATTGGATGAGAGAGTGACAAGTGTCTCTCCCTCATTCAAGTGACTTCAAGTTGAATTCATTTATATTGGGATGGACAAGAGGAAAGGGGTGTTACCCACTTCTCCTCTTGGAGAATTATTTTTGAGTGGAGAATTTGGAGAAAAGAGAGAGGATGAAAGTTGGGTGGAGGAGGGAGTGATCAAGAGAGCTTTCTTGGAGGGAGAAGGATAAGAGAGTTAAAGACTAGTTCCTAAGGCAAAGAGATAAGTTTTGTTATTCTCATCTTCCCTTATTTAGTTGTTGCAAGAGAATGATACATTTGTGTGGATTTTGTTGAATAGGATAAGTGAAGAGTCTATATGTATGTGGTATGAATGTTGTGTTATTTTCCATCATTCGTAAAAGTTTTTAGAAGACCCCATTAATCATCTTGGGGTCAAAATATTTCTTGCTCGGGGGTATGGCTAGAGCCCATGGGGCTCCATGACGCCATTATGGTAGGGTGGAGAGCAAGCCTAGTTTAGTCGTATATCATTCTTTGTATTTCTTAAAATTATATGCAATATGGAAAGTTAGTAATTGCTATAACATGAAATAAATGGTGAAAAGAAAGCCTTGATCCTTGAGTACTATTCATTGTGTTTCTAAACGCTAAATGCAATACTGAAAGTCTTTTTTTTTTGTTCCCTTAAAGAAAACATGTATACTCCATGAGTTGTAGCACTTGAAGTTTCATCAAGGAATTACTCTAAAAATTTCTTGTATAGTTGAAGGGTTAAATGATGTCTCATTATAGTAGTATGGAGGTACATTTTATTTCAGTCTTCAAGACAAAAAGATGCAAAAAAAAATAAAAATTAAAATAAAATAAAATAAAAAAATAACATGGAATGAAATGACTATTCTAGTGTACTCATGGTCTAACATATTTCACTGTGATGAATGTTACTTCTTTGTTCCTTTTCTTTAAATATATATATATATATATAATAATCAAATAAATAAATAAAATTAAAATGAATAACTAAGCCTAAAAAAGTATGGTTGAATGGAGTCTACGTTATCTCTTTCAAAGAACACACCCCTTACAATATCCATAGGTTTGTGATGAATCTGTCTGTTATTCTTCACGATCTGAGAAAATACGGAAAGCACATTTCTAATCGTGTATTTCTCTGTGTAAGCCACTTTATAAAAAGAAAAGAAAAGGGGCAATGTAAGAGCTAAACTAACAACTAGAATTGTGCAAGCTTAAAGTAACATATGAGCCTCTCACTACTTTGCATACACCTCTCTAGATATCAAAAATACGGCAATAGCTCAGGAATATATATATAAATCATAAACTGAGTAAACATTTAGTTTTTCAGTTTATCACATATGTTCAGTAGTATAAAGCAAAATAAAATAATGATATGAAGGAGAAACTTGAAGCAACTTGAAGGAGAAACCACAGCCTGACTAAATGGATCGGCTTTCATAGATGTGTCACTCAATAATTGCTTGTATTCATCTCCAAATCTAGCATAAATTATAACATCACCAGATCTGAAATTGGGTTTTAGCCAATTATTACTATGGTAAGATACCTGGGTAGAGGAAGATCAGGACTGTTATTAAACAGAAGATTGTAAACATGATATTCGAGTCAAAAAATAGGTTGAGATAAGATTTGAAACCTACACATCAAATGCTCAAGTCTGCTGAACATAGCATCGACCCCTGAATCGAATCGTCCTTTCGTCTGTTGATAAGCAAGCAAGAAAATATGCATAGAATAATGTTTGTGAACGAGCAACAGTTGTCTTTGATTGTTGTTGGAAAACTTATTCAATATTTCTTAATGAGCTATTGGATGCACTGCGGGGCATTAAACCGTTCACCTAATCATTCTGGTCACCATAAAGCCCTACCACTGCTGCAAACAATAATGGATTAAAAGGATATTCACAGCTTTTGGACCCAGGCTGTATGGATACCTCGATTGGCGCCACCGACCATACTATAGTAACAGTCTACCTCCTGTACCAAGCCGATGATTATGGTACTCAGTAACAACCGTCGGGCAGATAGCAGGGTGGAGTAAACTAGTCGCCACTATTAGTAAAAAGAGAGTTATGATTGTAGCTTCCAGAATTTGGTTATGAAGCGAACGCATGTTCAAACACCGAAGTCATTGATTTCTTGCCTGTGTTCGAAAGGGAGTTGTCAAACCAACTTAGGGACTCACGTCTTCCACCTTGATGCGTCGCAGCAGAGAAGTGACAGGAGAGAAGGGTTGGTTTTGTAGCTTGATGTGCTTCGATAACCCTACGCCTGTAGCCTGTCTGCTTCACAAGTGTCTCATAGGTGGAGTATCACGTTAGAGAATTCTTAGCGACTGCCTAGAGCCAACATTTGGTCAAGGCAGACTTATCATAGGATCCTCGTCTTAGCAATGTCAGAGCGGCAGGAGGGAATGGATCAGTGTTCGTTGTATCTGAACAGATTTCTTTATTTATTTATACATGGCAAACTCCGTCATAATCTTATCGATGCCGGTGCTTGCTACTGTATATAGTGTTAAAAGCCAATGGTGATAATTGCTAGAATGGTCACGTATGCTTATTCCAAAGCTTAAGAACGTTATCCTTAATATTATCATTACGTTAAAATACAATTCGGTGCTGTTTGTTTTTGTTTTATCCGAAAGCATTATTGCCTCCTTCACGTGGATCACAGCATGGTCAAACTCGCTAAAGAAAATGTAGAGGGATTTGCTTGGTCTGCGATTTAAAACTCAAGAAAAATTTATCACCCTCCCTCATTCATTGCCACGTTATTGATAATTAGAGCATGTTAACGTTTATTTATTTTTATATACTTATGTATTCTTATCTAACTAAAATGGTCCTCCACGTGGAGGAGAAGAAATAGGTGGGAGGGGGCCTAAGTTAAAAGAAAATATAGCTATCTAATGTATTTCTTAATATATATAAATTATAAAGATATTCTTATAAAATGAGAGAAAAAAAAAAAAAAATATACCCACCTCATATTATTTTAAAATAAGATTATGTAAAAAGCTAAATATTAGATATTTGATTTAATATTTATATCATTCTTTCTTTTTAAATCACAAAAATAAAATACTCAATATATATATATGAGAAACAATTTACTTAATTATAAAAGATAATCATTATTGTACTTTTAAATTACTCTTTGAAGTAAATAGAATATTGGTGTAGAAAGAATATATACATATATATAATGTATGAACTCAAATAATTGACAATTAAACACATAGATAAAACAATAATAAATTATTATTTTTTGGATTTAGAAGAACATTAATATCAATAATCACCTTATTAGAAATATTAAGAGTATTTGTAATAGACTTAGAAATGATGATAGTGGTAATAAATAAGAATAGTATTAATACTAATGTCAAGCAGTGAGATGGTTAAGGGAAAACCTCTTATGGGTCTTGAATTGGCTATTAGAATTATAGTCTTCATGTTTGTTATAAAAATATTTCATAACGTTAATGTTGAGAACAATATTAGTGCTTCATTGACTAGGTTTCAAAAAAGCAGTGTTGGTAATTATAATAGAAGTAGCTTTTGTCTTAAGCATGACCTTAACTTGACATGGGAAAATAATATGGAAACTAGAATACATGGAAATAATAATTTAGCCATGAACTGAATTAAAATAAAAATAAAAATTATAGGTTGAGGTAACCATGTCTCAACAAAGTTAACGTTGATCAAATTCACCCCTGGTAGTAAACATTTGACCTTCTTATGCAATATCAGTACTAGAATCCTTCTCTTCATCGCTTGAGGGTGTACATGATGGACTCCGCGCACCCAACCTTGCTACCCCCCACATACCCCGCTCTCGACAAGGTGCTAGTGATAATGATGCATGGGCAATGTCACCCGATGCGCAAAGCATTCACCATGCACATGTATGATGGCTACACATTAGTATTTGTAATATTGTTTAAAAAAAAAAAATAGTTGTCTTTTTTGCCCAAGTGTAAAATTATGGGCATTACACTTGGTATCAGAGCCCTAGGTTGCAACTCTAGGGAACTCTGGGAATAAATTAAGTAGTAATTATTGTGAGTGCTTGGATATTGTGCAAACCAACTCAAGTGTTGTGAATAAAATATTAATAAGGGAAACTCTAAAGGACTCGAATGGTGTAGTAAACATGAACCTAGTTGTACCTATCCAACCCAAATAAAATTGTAAAGTATCCTTTGGCCAAGAAATGACCATTATAGATGGGTTGAGCATGCATTGAATTGATTACATTCAACTTTTAGGAGAAACTCGATATAAAGCATGGTCCCTTGTTTTAAGTAAATGAGGTGGATGACTTGAGCCACATATTAGTCTAGTTAATAAGGTTTATGGCATTAATATAATCTTTTGACATTAAATTTTCTTAAAACTTAAAAAGGTATAGTTTAGTTTTTGAAGCAAGATATTTTTATAAAGTGCATGAATAGTGTTATAGGACATCATGATGTGTAGAAACATTATTTTGTTGGAATCCTATGTCAATAACTATAAAATACAATTGTAGTGCTACTTCTTGGAGTTATGGTTGCTCTGGGAGAAACATATTTTCTTATAGGAACCTTAATGCATTTAAAGAAAGTTATACTTTTGAGGAGGAAGGAAACTATATGAACCTCTAAAGGGGATTAATGTGTTAAAGGTTGTGGTCATATAAGGTTAGATCTCTAAAACCTTAAATTGATTAAATCATCTTGACAACGAGAATGGAATAATAGAAAACCCTTGAATTGTGTACTATGAGGGACTTGAGCAATCATATAGTTAGATTTAGACTCTTGACAAGGATTGAAACCAAACCTTTAGGGTGTGGGTTGTTTGACAAAACAAAATTTAGGACTTGTATACAAATTTGTATTTATAAACACATGAAATAAGAATCTTGTACACCTTGACCATGAAATTTCTAGGCCCTATGCTATTACCCGAAGATCTTGATTTACATATA